>WOVY01003746.1:0-175470 GCA_013436015.1 Rhipicephalus annulatus | reverse complement strand
TTGTTGTGACCGCGCCGGAGCTGAAGAGGAGCGGCGCTCCTTTAATCTTCAAACCAAACCGAACGACCGGCTGCCTACTGTTAGGACCGGCGCCAGGTCTGACAATGATCGGCGTTCCTTTTGATGTTCCTTTTTAGTCGCCAAACGGGTTGGCGGCCTGTGTCCGCCATGTATTGTTCCCCCCTGGCCGGAGGGTGCGGCGTCTTGCCGCCACGACACCGTGAGCAGTTCGGGAGACCACAAGTGCAGCTTCTTCTTTGGAAGATGACGGCGGCGGCGGCGGCCGGAAATCGTCCCGCTAATTGAACGAGTCGTTCGGCGACCATTTGAAGCTTGTTTACGGCGGCCCTTTCGATGGATGCAGTCATCAAACTTCAGACCCCTCGCCCAGCGACACCCCTTGACGAGGAGGAGCCACGTTCGTGCCACATGGCCGTGCAGTGACCACGCTTCAATTTTGAACGTTCACGTGGACCGTGCGTGCTCGTCACCCTCGCGGGTAATGTGTGATCCGTGGTTGGACGGTGCCCTCTGTACGCGGTCCCCGATCTAGGGATCTGGGGAGGACAGACCCTTTATAATGAGCCCCCACGGCTCATTCGGTGTGCTTTTTTTTCGAGAAGAGAACCAGGCAGAACAGAGCAGAACCGAGCAGAACCATGTAGAACCAAGCACCATGGAGCGCTATGTTAGGAGTCATGTAGAGGCCTGCCACGTTTGAGGGCTCACCGTGTAGGGAGTTCGCAATGTATATATTGTAATAAACCCTCTTCAAGTCTCTCTTCCTCCTGCCTCGACAACTTCATCCCGGACCTCCGGTGTCTGGAAACTCCGGTCGCAACAACTGGTTGCAGCGGTGGGATACGAGTCTGCGACGGAGAGCGACATGTACCGGAGGCCAGCCGAAGCCCTGGAACTCGGCGGGATCGAAGCAGCGTACCACCACCGCACGTAATGGGGTGAGTGCCTGGCTTTGTGCTTGAGATATATCGAGTCTTTTAGCCTAGATTCGTTAAAAGATAGATATAACCAACAACTGCCTGGCCACTGTGGTTGTTTATCTCAGCACAAGGCAGCACTGGATGATTACCTGAGCAAGTACGCTAAAGCAGGAAAGCTTAGATGATTCAATAGGAACAAGTGGTAATGTTTCAAAATTTCTAAGGGTACGTTGCGGATTAAATTTTAGGATGTTGTAAAAAGCAGGAGTGAAAAATGAACAAGAAAAAGTAGAGAGGGATGTTGGCCACGTAGTGCTACTTGGGTGCTTAAGCTGTGGTCTCCGCTGTGAGATTTGCCAGGCTTCAATTTCTCTAGACCCAGAATTGAAACGCTGGTGGGTTTTGTGTTTTGTCACAGCTGAGCCAAAGCAAAGTAGTCGCCATGGATCTTACGAGATTGACAAGAGAGGACCTGCTGAACCTGTGTTGGGATCTGGAGCTAGATTTTAATGATGATATGCCTGCTTCTAAACTCCGCGAAGTGATTCTCGAAAGCAATAGTGACAATGAGGAAATCGAGCACTTCGGGAATATGTACTTATTGGACCAGGAGAGGAAGTACAAAGGGCGCAAAGAAAGGAAGATGGCGCCAGGAGGAATTGGAAGCTGAGCGCAGGCATGAAGAACATATAAAAAGGATGCAGGAATTAGATGAAGAGATAGAAAGGCTTAATTGTGAATTGGTGGCATTGCAGCAGAGTGGTCAATCCATAGATGTAGCGCACGAACGGTGCGATGTAGCGGCGGTGCCATTTGAGACCGAAGCGAAGGCTACAGGTCAGACATCTGTAGATGAAGTGCACGAACGGTGCGACGTAGCGGCGGTGCCGATTAAGGCCGAAGAGAGGGCTACAGGTCAGAAATTTGCAGATGTACCGCACGAACGGTGCGTTTCAGCAGCGGTGCCGTTTAGGGCCGAAGAGAGTGCTGCGGGTCTGATATCTGTAGATATAGCGGCGGTGCCGTTTGAGGCCAAAGAGAAGGCTAGTGCCTGTAAGGGAATGGAACAGGTTTTAACCCATTCTGAGGGAAAAGAGCTCGCGGTCACAGCAGGGTGTGAGGGTTCCGTGGTGGTGGGAAACGAAGTTAAGATTAACAGAGTGTTCCATCGAACCTTGCAGCCCTGTAGACCATGTTGATGAGCGTCAGAGGCGGACGAAAGGCTCCAGGTTGGCACCAAGGAATGTGCCAAACGGAGAAAGCGTCCGAAAAACAGAAGCGCGGCAAGCTCGCGATCAGCGCGGCGCGTTTGACGAGGACCTTCAACGGCGTGGCGGATTTGCGAGGAAAAGGCCCGTTGTCTTCTCTGACTGGCTTAAATCGCATGCGTCTGAGCGGCCGGAGAGTAAGGAACAGAAGTGCGCAATCTACGCGGCCGCGGTCTACGATGAACTGATAGGCAATCATCAGGACTGGGCGCGCGAGATGGCGGAGGAGCATATCGGTGATGAAGAACGTCAGAGTAGGACGAAAGGCTCCCAGGTCCGCACAAAGAAGCGTGCACAGGGGAGAAAGCGTCCGAAGGGCAACAAAAAGGCAAAGCTCGAGATGAGCACAACGCGTTTGAGTAAGGGTTTCAAACGGCGTGGTAAAATCGCGAGAAAAGTGCCGTTGTCATCTCTGACGGGTCTGTATCGTATGCGTCCGAACCGCCGGAAAAGAAAAGCGCATCGTACGCGGCAGTGTTTGAAGGATAGATTGCTAGGCAATTATCCAGACAGTCCGCGCGAAAAATCAGATGAGCATGTGGGTGCTGGTGAGCATCAGAGATGGGCGAAGGCTCCGTAGACGGCACCAAGGAGACGTGCAAAACGGAGAAAGCGCCGTAAAAACAGGCAGGCAAAAATCGCGACGCGTTTTGAGGAATGTATTCAATGGCGGAGCGAAATTTCAAGAAAGTTGCCGTATCGCAAGCGTCCAAGCGGCCAGAGACAAAGAAAAGAGAAGCGCATTGTGTGCGTAAGTGGTCGAGGGGCAAGAGACCCTTCCGTTGTTCTCGCGGTGCATTGGACGGGGTGCGGGGCAAAAGAGTCGGTGGTTTTCGAGGGGCAGGAAGCGACAGCAAGTCGGCTTCGAGGAACGTCGCGGGGTTCGGTAGCAGGGCGATTGACGCGTGTTGTAGACCCCGCTTCTCGAGAAAATCGTTCCGGGCGCGACCACCGCGAGTTCGACTCAGAGTTGTTGCGAACAGCTGTTAGCCTCTCGGAAAACGTCCGACTCGGGACTGTTGAAAGGAACATTTTGTTTGTTTTTGTGATTTTGTAAATAACTCGTTTGTACTTTGTTTTCGTTAGCGCTCTATCATTTTGGTAGCCTATATGCGTTGTATAGATCTATTGGAAGGATAGTGACACGCATTAGAGCGTACAGAATTAGGCGTTTGTCATCGGCACCGGAGTTGGTTTGTATGCGTCCGAGCCGCCGGACAAAACGAAAAAAAAAAAAAAGCACGTTGGTAGAAAGGCAGACCCTTTCGGTCGCTCTATCGACGGCATGTTTGATGGACTGCGGGAGTGCGAGGTACTCAGCGAGAGTAAGAACGCAGGTTGTCAGCGCAGAGCTTTGCGGGGGTCGGAGGCGAAGCGAATGGGTTTTGCCATTGTTCCATTTCCCGTCGCCTAAAAAGACCCACAGGACGCGACACCGCGCGTTAGTCCCAAAAAGGAGTAGACATCCGTGAGCTTTTGACGATGGTCATTAGTGGATTTATTTTGTTTTGAAATTTGCTTTTGACTGTTTAAGTGTTTTGGATTTTAATGTGTTTTTTAAGAATCTCGTCTACCAAATAGTGTTTAGGTAACACATTTTTTGGTTTTGTTCATTTCTTGGGCGTTGTACGTTTAGCTAAGGTAAGCGTTGTGCGATTGCATAAACGACACGCATAGGAGCCTGCGTCATGGTAGATACGTGTAAATGAGCAGGCGCAACGTTATGAACTAATTATGACTGAGCGTAGAGACGCAAAGTTATTGCTTGCGAGATTTTTCAGGATTCATGCGAAACTTTTTTTGTTGTTCATTTAATGTTTTGTTCGCATGTGTCGGTGTGTAAGAAAGCTAGCTCGTGAGTTTATATGTATGCTTTGTGAAAGTGGCAACAGCAAGGGAACGGTTAGGTGGTATCTCCTCCAGGCAGGCGCACTGTGATGTGCGTTTGCGGATGTATAATAAAGAGGGTTCCTAATGCAGGTGCAGCACGGCAGTTATGCTTTCGTCTTCTCAAGAGGAATTGGACGACTGGCTTTGGCGGCACTAAATTTCGGGAACTAAAAGATAGCGTGAAGTAAAATGCTTCATTTTATGAGTATGATACCTGGTGGGTTACGGCGGATTACTCACGCAGGCACTCGGGTATGCCACGGTGAGCGCATCACTTGACAATTAGTTTCTTGAAAGCAGTTTGATGGGAAGATTATTATCGGATCGGGATTAGGAGTTTTGGTGAAACCTCAGAGAAACGTCCCGATTGCTGCTTTGTGTTTGGTAATACTGCTTAAGTAAGGTTGCTTTTGGATAATTTGTCGGACTCGACGTGTCCTCAGTGCGGGCAGGGTGCTCTCCCGTGCCTGTGGTGGTGTGTATGAATGCTTTTCCCAGAGGGAGCCACAAGGAACGAGAGGGAAAGAGTCCTTGGCTGAGCGTCATCAGCAGTGGCCTGGAAGACAGCACTACACAGCGACACTTCGAGCAACCTGTGCAGCTGGTCACCCTCAGGTCGCTTCTCCCGCGGCGGACGAGCTGTTGTGACCGGCGCCGGAGCTGAAGAGGGAGCTGGCGCTCCTTTAATCTTCAAACCAAACCGAACGACCGGCTGCCTACTGTTAGGACCGGCGCCAGGTCTGACATGGATCGGCGTTCCTTTTGATGTTCCTTTTAGTCGCCAAACGGGTTGGCGGCCTGTGTCCGCCATGTATTGTTCCCCCCTGGCCGGAGGGTGCGGCGTCTTGCCGCCACGACACCGTGAGCAGTTCGGGAGACCACAAGTGCAGCTTCTTCTTTGGAAGATGACGGCGGCGGCGGCGGCCGGAAATCGTCCCGCTAATTGAACGAGTCGTTCGGCGACCATTTGAAGCTTGTTTACGGCGGCCCTTTCGATGGATGCAGTCATCAACTTCAGACCCTCGCCCAGCGACACCCCTTGACGAGGAGGAGCCACGTTCGTGCCACATGGCCGTGCAGTGACCACGCTTCAATTTTGAACGTTCACGTGGACCGTGCGTGCTCGTCACCCTCGCGGGTAATGTGTGATCCGTGGTTGGACGGTGCCCTCTGTACGCGGTCCCCGATCTAGGGATCTGGGGAGGACAGACCCTTTATAATGAGCCCCCACGGCTCATTCGGTGTGCTTTTTTTTCGAGAAGAGAACCAGGCAGAACAGAGCAGAACCGAGCAGAACCATGTAGAACCAAGCACCATGGAGCGCTATGTTAGGAGTCATGTAGAGGCCTGCCACGTTTGAGGGCTCACCGTGTAGGGAGTTCGCAATGTATATATTGTAAATAAACCCTCTTCAAGTCTCTCTTCCTCCTGCCTCGACAACTTCATCCCGGACCTCCGGTGTCTGGAAACTCCGGTCGCAACAGCGGTCAGATACTCTCCGGGACGGCAAACGGTGAGCAACGCTATCTTTTCGTCCGTCGACTCCCGTCAGTCGGGGCTCGTCGGACTTCGCTGACGGCGCCACGCGCCCGAGGCGAACGCTCACCCGCTGTTGCCCCGCTGCGTACGCACGGCCGAAGGGCGGTACGGTGTCCTAGTGCGTGGGTGGCCTCGCTACGCCGACCCGTCTCCCTTCGAAGCCAACGCGAGCGCCTTTGCCCTCGCTCGAGCAACCGGGCCTTTGCTCCGGTGTCTCCGTGGATCACTTTTACCGCGGAGACGTGCTCGTGGCATCCCTGTGTAGTACTTTGTGCCCGTGGCGTGGATAAGCCTATTTGCTTTCCCGCCGCGCCTTTTGCAACGGGCTGTACTGCGTTTGGTTGCCACAATAAAGTGTTGCGACTTGAGCAATATCGTGTTTCCCGCCACGGCGAAGGTTAACGCGTGCCCTGCGGCTCGCTAAGACCGGACCCACGCTGGTGGCCGTACTCCTTCGGGATACGTGTACACCACAACGTTTGTGTGTAAATTTACAGACATTTTAAACGTGACAATGGAAGTGGCAATGAAAAATTTTCTTTGTTATCTAAAGCTCACTGCATAAGGTATGAACTGACAGCAAGCGTTTTTTTTTTCTTTCTCGTGAACTGATTGTGAGAGAATCACGTCAAACAGATTGGCATATGCGCCTGCCTCGTCAAACTCAACACTATTTATGACGGAAGAAAGTCAGTAGGGCATGCAGACTTGATTATTAAATTGGCTCATTCCTTTAAATATATGAATATACGCTGTGAAGAAAACGCAATACTTTTGCGTACAAAATGAACGTAACTTGCTCGTGTATTCACACGCTTCCGTGCGTCCGGAATGTTCATCTTCAAATAATAATTTAGGGTTATGTGACTTGGGGAAGGCAAAATTTTCATAGGTCAATGCCTAAGTTACGATTTTCTTACACAAACCTAGGTGCGTGTGATCAAGTTTTCTGAAGAATAAGGTTTGTTAGACCCACTAAAAATGTATATGAATGTCAGTAGTTCTGTACACCAAACGACCAGATATGGCGCACTCAAATAAGTTATGAAAAAAATGGATGTCACTAAGCATAACTTTAAAAGCTACGGACGCCTCAAGTATACACATAGTTTTCTTTCTTGTCTTCAAGTTTGTAATGCGAACCTTTAAAATAATAGAATACACGCTGCCAACGCGAACAGGTATTGGTCCAGACTGCATGACAAAGAAACTAATAGTGATGAAGAATGTTTCTGCAGACCGAAAAAAAAATTTCCGACTGCCCACGTCGATATGTGCTCCAGATGTACATGAGTGGAAATGAAGAAGTGTCATTTTTTGTACATTCACGAACGTTGTTTTCAATCCTAGCATCAATAGAAGCGTGAAATTGCAACTCGCCGAAACGTAAAGGTCAGTTGCCTCTTCAATCTTTCTTGTCACGCTAAGATAAAATGCAGCAGATCCCAGAAACACGTGTATACAATATCTGAAAATATGATACGCAAAACGAAAAAAAAGACCAACAAAATATGGAGTTGCTAGGAATCACAAAAATAACATACAACATGAAAGAAAAAGACTACTAAGGCCAGTAATGAACTTTCAGGTACTGGGATGCTACAGCGCGAAGAGTAAGCAACGCCGTCGTATAAAATGGCAGGACTTATGTACCAAGTCTACGATTTTGGGGAATCCAACTATAAGCATAGTGGCCTGACGGTATCTAGAGAAGATGCATAAAATTGTGCCATCTTCTACTTTTGTCATTTTTTCCTTCCTCATCTTCTTTCCTCTCTCTCTCCTCCAATCTTTGTTTCCTCTGTTTCTTCCCTCCTTCCAAAAGAGTGAGCAGGTGTTGTGCTCTTCCAGGTGACAGCTGGCAGCTTGCTCTCTCCCTCTTTCCTCTGTGTCCTTGTGTGTCTCTGTATGCAAATCAAATGAATAATAAATCAGCTTTTTTGTTTTTTTGCATTTTTAGGGTTGAAGCTCCTGACTTGTACTTGTTTTTCGTTGTCGTCACACTATAGAACCGTTGCTGCAGTCGAATCATATGTGACCCATTCAAAAGGCTTTACAGTAGACCTCAACGTAGACAGCTATAGGATAACTATACTGTAAGAGATCACTGTTCTTGCCGGCAAAGATGGTATATAATGAAGAGTACTAAGGAGTAAATCTCCCCCGAAATAGGCCCAGACGTTCAGGCTACCCAAGCGCAAAGGAACACGCAAAAGCGCACGTCTAGTACTGCATGATCCAACACATTACCCACATTCAAATGATGTCTAGCCACCGGTAATATGATGAGTTTCAAGCCACATCCTCAACCCTACAATTTTCTAAGTCCTCTTCGAATTGTCGATGGTCTTTTGAAGGTGAAATATATGTACATTCCTATATACACTTCATGTCTTTCTATTTCCTACATATGGGTTAACGCGTAAGTAACGTACGGTTACTAACCGATACAATATTCAGAGCTTTGTCCACTCATCATGACTCCCATTTTCTATTGTGGTGCCTTTTTTTTTAAAATGAATCTGCCTGGGCAGAAGAAAGTGCCGATGTGCAGCAGTGGCTAATCCACTCCTCGTACACAATAGTTGTCGTAAAGGGTAGAATCACCATGAAACTACACAAATAATTCTACCTAATTAATAATTTTCTCACATCTTTGTTCCTAAGTTTTGTACTTCGAAGCTGTATTGGACTAGATGATGGCATGTTGCGCCTGTGGACGGAAGATGCGTTGAACAGTATGAACCGTTACAACTTGCCCAATTTTCACTACTACTGATAAAAAAAGGTGAGAGAAAAGAATAGCCGGCCCGCAGCAAGGATGCTGTCTCTGTCTAGTTCTCTTATAGCTCGACAATTGAACCTTACGGCAGAAGTCATCTGTCCGTAGTCTCGTGGGCCGCCGGCAATGCGGGCTGCTTTATCGAGAAACGCCGTCCACGCTTCCTTGGCGATGGAGAAATAAACCCGGTCATCGCTTCAGCTGCTCATCAGACCAACAGTGGCCGGAATCCGTGTTTCCCCTGCGGTATCAAGGCAACACCGAACGGACACCATGCTACCACTTCACGACCGTAATACGCACGAGATTCTGTCCTTTAGGAATGCTGTCCAAGCTTTCCACGGCCTGTATTTCGTTGCCGGTACTCTCCCAACGTACGAAACGCCAAGGAACGCTCTTCAGGCTTTTTCGCTCGTGGATCGTAATTTTGTGAGCGCGGGAACCACTGCAGACTCACCAACCGTTATTTATGTCTCTTCAGGCTTCACCACCTACAACGCCGTAGATTTGCGGCATACCTTCGCGAGACTCCGGGTCATATTCAATGCCGTGACAGCGACAAGCACTGCCGTCTTACCTGCCATTCTTCCGGCATTCAGCGTCACCGACGCTTTGCTGGACGTAGCCGCCTCACACAATCTGAAGGAGATTACACCCGAGCAATACTGGGAGCTCCGTGATGTCCTCATGCAGCTCGAGGACCAACTACGTGGCTTCGCGTGGACACTATGTGCCTTTTCTCGTGCCGTCCAACTATCACCGGCTCTCTGTGAACAACCGGAATTCCAAGGGTCCCAAAACGCCATCGATGACTGGGTGGCGACCGTGAACGTTCTCGCTGCTCGCATTGCGTTGATCGAGCAGCAGAAATAGAATGTGGCCGTGGACCAACTTTGGTATAGTTCCGCAGCATGGCGCAGGTACGAAGGCGTCCAGCAGCTGTCCTGGGCAACGTGCAGTGCAGCTCTGATTGCTGCTTTCGGTACCATCGGCTATCACGCCACCAACGAATTTATCACGTCATTTACACAAGTCGAAGCTCGAGAAGGCCATCTCTTAGAGGTTGAACTGAAGGTCTTTCAAAGAGGTGAAAGCTCGAGAGGGCAACCTCCTCAAGGTTGCAACTGGGAAGTGCAGTTCACCGGCAAATACTTGCGCAGCTGGACCTAGTAGAGACCCCATACTCAAGATGCGCAACAGTTCTGCCTCGGTAACCAACACCAAAACATCCCTGCCAATGGCCGAGAGTAGTTTTCCGCCATATCCATTGGGAAAGCTTTCCCCATGCTTGTCAACGCTTGTACACTTTGGGTCACCGGCACCCGTCGTACTGAACGCTTTAACGGCGCACCCATCACACTCCACGGATGCAGCGAATACGAAAAGTGCCCTGTCAATACACAATCCAGGCGCATCTGGATATCCTGACAAGATGGGCCTTGGCCAGGTAAACCCATATGCCTGGCCGCCACGGTACTTATCGGAAGGTGAGCGCGTGGACGCTTGTTATGCGCAAAATGTTTTAAGTGCTACCTCCATGGATAATGCCGACGTGCCTGTGACTGCTGTGGTCAGTGTCATCGAGGACCTCATGGTAAAAGCTGATTCTCCTGCTGGCGACAATAAATCTGAGTGCTACGGCTCCAATCCTTGAAGCACTTTGTCGACGACCGACACTTCGAGCACCTCGGGGAACACAGCAGAGCGGCCTCAAGAACATAGCATGCATGAATCATCAGCTCAGATACTCGTTGCCGATTCTTCACTATCGTGTAGGAGATTGTTGCGCCGCAGGTCGACCCTTCACGAACAGCGCGGCCAACTCAGCACATTACGACATTTACCAATTGCGAATGTGCAGTGTCTTGCCCTGTTCGTAAAATTACAGCAAAAAAAAAACATCAACTGGACCTCCAGCAATCCGAAAACACTCAAATACGCCCGCTAGAAACAGCAACGGGAAGTTTTCATAAGACACCCCATGGACGAAACCGACCGCAGTGACAGAGGGCACCCCGTCCGCAGAAAAACACACTGGAAGATCCCCAACCACTCACGCAGCGTGGTCAATGTCGTAGACATCCGCATCACAAGGTTTAAGCGGGAGACAGACGTGTGGTGCTCTCTCTAAACTTCGACAGATACTTCCAGCAAACATTAAACATTTACTCTATAATACGTTGTTTTCATCTCACATAAACTATTGTAGTCTAGTGTGGGCAGATACATCTAAAGCAAATCGGAACAAAATATTTTTACTGCAGAAAAAAGCGATTCGTCATATTGCAAACGCACCATACAACGCACATACAAGTCCATTTATTCAGAGAATATAAGATTTTACCGATCGATCACATACACAGTTTCAACCTTATTATGAAATACAAACAAAGCTTGCTATCAAACAACGCTTGTTTTCTTAAACTGTGTAACCTCAGGAAAAATACACAATCCTATTATGACATTCGGAAAAGGCCTTCCTGGTTTGTTCCTTATTCGCGAACTAATCACGGTTTGAGAAGACTTGAACACTGTATTCCAGCTTGTTTTAAAATGTTTGAAAATAAAAACATCGACATCCTTAATATACATAAAAAACAACTTAAGAACCTTCTCATCCAAAATGGCGGCGTGTAGTTTAGCATCTTCTAGTTGTCCGGCTACAGTACTATATGTAAAAGAAACACCCTATAATAGTGCTTGTGTAACATGGCATCCTATAATGTTTGCTTTCTTTGACATTTTTTTTCGTTGCTTTTTTTTACGAGTAAAACATACAACATTTCACTCGTCAGTGTTTCCCTTGTGCATTAAAACTCGTGCTTTTCGCATACCCAGTGTTGTAAACGTTGTATAATCATTTTGTAATACTTTGGTAGCCGTTTAGCAACGTGTGCATTGTTTCATGATTGACCGCACGCTGTTTTCTTTTGTTTTTGTTGTTTTTCTCTCTTTGTGGTTGCTTATTTTATGTAAACCTGAAACTGATGTAATTTTGATGCATTTTCTTTTTATTTCCTAATTTATTGAAGTTCTAAAAATCGACGTCAAATTGTTTTTTTCATGTTTTGTGCTATGCTGATTCTGTAATGCCAAGTGAAAAGGGGTAGGAGCCTCGTCAAGCTGCTAATATAGCAGCTTTTTGCTCCTATCCTTGCGTTTTCTTTTTCGCAACTCTGTGAAGAAAATGCTCAATAAAACTGAAACTGAAACTGAAAACTGAAACTGATGCGGCGTGTGGCGTCGCATAGTGTGGTGAGCCGCATGTGACGTATATATATATATATATATATATATATATATATATATATATATATATATAATTTAGCACTCGCTTTCAGTGAATAAACTGGAAAGAAGCATTTTTTGTTCTCTAATGCTCTTTCTTTATACAAATACAGTAAATATTTTTTTATATTATTGCCCGGTTTCATGGCCTACCCCTATGTTGGGTAGAAGCCATATATCAAGGAACAAGCAAGGAAGCTTTTCCCACTATCTAGCTGCTTCTGGTATCGACGTCCACACTGCAATGTCTGGGCCAATCTGAAGTAGAAGTTTTGTCAAAGTGCATTGGAACTAAACTTTTCGCTGCCGTCACCGCTATCGTCGACGTCGACTGACGCCAAGGAAGGAAACTTCAGACAAACGCCGGCGAAAACGTTTGATGTATCTCGGCTTGTGTGATGCCACCACGCACCGTACGCTGCAATGGGATGCTAGTCGCCCAGAAGTAAAGTGGCTCGCATACGTGCCCGGTCACAGGCAAAAGGTGATGCTATGCGTGGGAGAACTAAACGCACATTGGACGATCTTCACTCCATTTCGCATGGTTCCTAAATCTCCTAGCCTTACTTTGTATAACAATCCGACCTGTTGCTGTCGAACTCACTGCTTCGGCCTTGTGCCTAAAGTGTGACTTCCTTAGGAGCGAAGCTCTTCAGGCTGTCACCATGTCAGTCGTCGTCTTAGGTGCCCGGCGTGCCGAAACACAGGTCTTGTGCAGATCGTCTGCGTAGTGCACATAGCGCACATATAGTAAATATACACCGCACTCTGCCCGTCCGTTCATGTGTTTGCTCGTCCATAAAATGCGTGTGCGTCCGTTCATTAATTCATCCGACCGTCCGTGCATCTGCCCGTACATCCATCCATCTCTTCATGCATCTTTTCGTCCGTGCATCTGTTCGCCTGTCCGTGCATACATCCGTTTGTCCATCCATCTGTTCTTCCGTACATTCCTTCATCTGGCCATCCGTCTGTCCGTCCGCGCATCTGTTCGTCTGTCCATGCGTACATCTTTCCGCCCATCCACCTCTTCATTTATCTGTCCATTCATCTATCTTTCATTTACACTAGTCGGCGACTGTAGTGCTTATAGTGCAGTTGAACATGACGGACTCCAGCCGCAGTGTACGTACGTAATAATACATACCTGATTCGCTCTGGCTCCTAAAAAAGCTGAAATAACAAGTTCAGATATCAAACCAAATCATTCCAAGACGTTTATTCTTCCTCATCTCGGAATTTATCTTTTATAGCGTAATACGGAGAAACGGGCGTTACAACAAAATAACAGGCCGAAAAAACCTGGCATATACAAATTGAGTAGTATATTCTCTTATACGAAGAGCGGTGACACAAAGAGTGGTTTTAGATGCCATAAACAACCGAGTAATATCCCAGTGCTAGGCCGTAAAGTTGCGCCACTTCTAAAGCTCACAACGTGGTCGCATGAAACTTCTGTGAGTCGTAAAGCCGCCACACTAAGCCATCTGATGTGTCGCTCTATAGTGTCGTCTTTGAGCGCTGAGCTTCTCGTGAAAGAAACCTACCGTTATTGTTTCCTCTTTTGGGGCGTAGCTCGGCGCTGATTACGGTGCAGCACTTAGCGTGCTCCTAATGAGAGAAGTTGCTGAGAGTTGGGAGTCACATAAACCTGTGAGGCTTCTTGTAAGTGTTCCTGGAATGTGGCAGAAAAAGATGACAGAAAAAAGGTGACAGAAAAAAAGTTTGCTGCTTTTTTTTCCGGTGTGTGTATTATGAGGTCGTTTCGGGAGCAGAATAAACAGGAAGCATACCTTTGCGTTCTCGAACAACTGAGCCACTCCTGGAATGCTTTTGTTTTTATGGGATGAAGACACAAATGTTGTGACATATTTGGTGAAAACATTTCGTCATTCATATGACCACCTTGAAAATATGAATAGCTGCGCCAAAGATTTTTCGCTTTTAATGGAATCAAGTCTGCACCATATTCAGAAAGGAAATAAATTGCTCAAACAAACTACAGAACCTGTTGAACTCTCTCCATTCTACCAGTTTATACTCACACAGATCTGTTATTTTTTGTTTTGCATTGTAACGCTATCAATATCTTTATATTGAACCTTTATAGCAGGACTTCTTTTAAATCTTATGCTATAGATTTCTTAATCAGTGTAGTGCACGTGCATAGCTGTGTGTGTTACGTATTAATCTCTTTATATATTGAAACCATCACCCAACATCTGGAGTAGCATGTCAGGCGAAAAGCCAGACAAAAATCTACTGCTCTTCACTGAAATATTCTTCTCTCTTTCATAAAGAAACATATCTTCTTAATAAAAGTTAGATTGCAGTGTTGATAAATAGGTTGAAATCATGCAAGATAAAGCAATATGGTTCAGTTGCTTCCGATATTATCACGATTTTTTTTCTCCTTCGTCAAACGCGTGCGCTTTATCGTGAGAACTCTTGGCTCGTCAACGCAAGCTTGAGAGTATCACTATATTTCATAAGCTCTTGTCGCGGCCTCAGCTGCATGCAAGCTGTAATCTCTTTCAGTCATTTCACTAGGCGCCACTAACACCCACTAATTATTGTTTCTTTTCACACATTTTTGAATTCTTTCAAATATCCTTTTACGAGCATTCTCGACATCTTGAACAGCTTATAGATGACTCGTCGCGGAAAACCTCGTATGAACAGATTGTGGAAAAAATAAACTTAGTGAGACCGTTATAAAATGGACGATATGATTGTTCATTTCCCTAACTGATGTGTGCACTCCAGTTGACTCATCTATCTAGACATTCAGTATTTGAAAATAAGTAATCAAACTTGGTAGGCCATAGCTAACTTTTGACAACTTTCTAATGCATGGAGAGTCTATGACGTTTCCTAGACCTCATCAACCGCCTATTGTCATGAATAAATCAAAACTTCACAATTTTTATTTTTTTATACAGTGCGCGACCACAAGCCAGTTGCAATCTACTAAACGTTGTTCTGTTTCGGCGTGTACCATAAATTTGATTCATGAATATATTGTTCAGCTTCTCAATCGTTTCACCCTCAAAAATACCTATTCCGATGAGCCCAGCAATTCAGTTCGCATGAGGGTGTCATTCACGTTTTCAACTGACTCAACGTTTTCAACTGAGTCTTTTGAAGGCGTGTTGATGTTTCATAACACCACCATTAGGGTGTCGTACATTTTTACTAGCAGCTGATTCGATTTATGAAACTGAGTATGTATTATTGAAATTTGTATAAATTTAGGAGTTGCAATTCGATGACGTGACCTAAATTTTAAATGCGAAGCATACTTTTGCGTACTGCAAGCACTTTTGGCGCATCTATCTATCTATCTATCTATCTATCTATCTATCTATCTATCTATCTATCTATCTATCTATCTATCTATCTATCTATCTATCTATCTATCTATCTATCTATCTATCTACCTATCTATCTATCTATCTATCTATCTATCTATCTATCTATCTATCTATCTGTCTATCTGTCTAGCCGCCTACGTCTCGGTGCTCTTACGATCACCCCCCCCCCCCTTTACCTGGGGCACATCTAAATTAGTATAGTAGTGTAAGGTGGTTTATTGAATAGGACTAGCTAGTCGTGAGATAAATAATGCCACAATATCGTCGCGTACGTTGTCAAACAGTTTCCAAAAAAAAAACAGTGGCACATACCCAGGGGCAGGTATGTGCCACTGGTAGGCGCGTATGTGCCATGAATGATAAGCATTTTACATCTATTCATAAACTACGAGAACACAAATGGCTAACTCCCCGCCGTGGTGGTATAGTGGCTAAGGTACTCGGCTACTGACCCGCAGGTGGCGGGTTCGTATCCCGGCTGCATTTCCGATGGAGGTGGAAATGTTGTAGGCCCGTGTGCTTAGATTTGGGTGCACGTTGAGGAACCCCAGGTGGTCGAAATTTCCGGAGCCCTCCACTACGGCGTCTCTCATAATCATAAGGTGGTTTTGGGACGTCAAACCCCACATATCAATCAATCAATAAATGGATAACATTCACGCTTGAGCCTTAAGAAAAAGCTGTCTTAGGCAGCGTTGACCGGATGAATTCAAACAATAAATGTCAGTGCTCCAGCAGAAATCGAAGCTTCCCTGTCACGGCAGACGAGGGTGCTGGAAATTGGAGGCGGAAATGTTGTAGGCTCGTGTGCTCAGATTTGAGTGCACGTTAAAAACCCCAGGTGATCGATATTTCCGGAGCCCCTTACTACGGTGTCTGTCATAATCATATGCTGGTTTTGGGACGTTAAACCCCACAAATCAATCAGGGTGCTGGAAATCACGGCCACCTAATGTTCCTAAATGATAATTTGTACCTCCTTACTCGCATCTAAATCGCGGATTTAGATGCGAGCACTCTAGGATTATTGCCGGCTTTAATATGCTAGAGTCGCGGTCACTATCAAATCCGTGTCCGTCGGATTAATAGCCATGTGCCATAACCACTGAGAGCTGTTTTGAAGCAAAAAATGAATAAATAAAGCAGCGAAAATTGTATTTCTTGAGGTTGAGATCCGAGCCACACTGACCACACGTGAGCTGCCAGATTTTCGCTCAAACAACTTGGCCATCAAACCATTTTTTTTTCTTTATTGGTTTGACTCGGCCATCAAACCCGGTGGCCGCGCGGATGGTACGGGTCTCATCAAAATACTGCAGTACCCAACGTGAGTTCCAGATGCATCTGTGAAGACGCAACTTGTGGCCACGTAAAAGGAAAGCCAGATTACAACAAGACACATGCAATGATATCGGCGAACAGAGCGTCGGCTGTCGATCAACTGACAAGTGGCGACGAGTGTCGGCATTTGTACACTTGCCATGGAATATTCTAGCGCTATTGCTAGCGACAACGTAGGTTCCAGAATAATCTGTAATGTTCCCGAAGTGGGCGTAATCTTCACAATCTGCTGCAGTCCTGAGGCTTCTTGAACACTGTAGGCACTGTTCTCGCTGAGAGTTACTGACAGTGAAACGGGGCGACAACATAACTTGAGGAGGAAATGTGGAAATATGATACTGTGAGAACGTAGCACTGGCTTGACACTTTGGCTAGTCCTGGTGTTTCTAAGAAGCGGTTGCCATGGCGCTTCTGGCCGAGCGATAATTACGTTCACATTGCATGCTGCTTTATCCTGTCAACCTAGATAGATATAAACGAGAGTGATATGATTATGCGTGAGGTTGAAATGTGTTTTCTGCAATTCCAATTTTTAGCATCGCATATTTTTATTTAGTAGCTTGTTTTGTTCAGCGACGTGCGGCGCTTCAGTTCTTATCGCTACGCCTGCCATTCTCATCGGGTGTTCCAGCCGCTATTGGCGTCAATGAACGGGCACGGTTTTTCGGTCGGCTCAGCAAGTGATCTTTTTGTGTGTGTGTGCGTGTGTGTGTTTCTGTGCCCTCGAACAAATTGCAATTTTAAAAAGACTGAGGAGAGGCCACCACTGCGCGTTGCTGGGTGGTGTAAAAACTCAGATGGGAGCAGAATTGCCATCATTGTTTCTTGGTTTTCTAGTGGGCTACAGGTAGGCAAACTTTTTTCTTATAATAGGTCAGCTGCATGACGACACCAGTGTTTTTCTACGGTTGTCTTCCTTTTTGTACATTTTTGTTCTTTCGTGGTATCCATTATTCAGAATGTTCTTGCAACGAACTGAACTTGTTTCTTCACAGTTGCTGTTGAGCCGATTCATACAAGCTGACGTGCAGGCGAAAATGTCAGTTCGGTAGTAGTGGCTTTGTGTTTGTTGTTGTTTTTTTGTAACCGACCTCTGTTCTGTTCTGTTCTGTTTTAACTGTTTTGCTGTGGAGAGGTTGAAGTGCCTATTGCCTCGGCTACTCCCTATCACAAAGTTCTGCAGCGAAAAATAAAATAATGATACAGAACGGTACCCAAAAGTTAACAATACGAAAAAGAAAGAAAAAAAAGAAAAAAAGAAAAAAACATATTAGCACACTGAAACCAGTTCAAATATTATGCAAATACACAGTTTTTTTTACGCAGTTCACACAGTCATAAACTACTTACACGCACACCTTACTACTCTAATGTCAGTATATACATGAGCACACTTCACATAATACCCATCCTCAATCTAACCGACCTCAATCTCTCGAGATTCCTGCAATTATACAGCAACGCTGCTCTAATACAGTGCAGTGCTATGAAAGATACCGCGTTCGTGGCAGTCTGTTTAACATTTAGAAAACCCCGACGACTGTAGTGGTACTCGCGCAAAATTCAGAATTTTTCACATTGACCCCTTTGATGGTCTCGTCATACGGACCCACCACTGTACCGAGGAAACCGGCTGCTCACCCGCAGGTCACGGGATCAGATCCCGGCGACGGCGGCCTAAATTTCAATGGAGTGAAAAAATGCTCGATGCCTGTGTGCTTATATTTACGTGCACGTTAAAGAAAACCGGGCTGTCGAAATTTTTTGAGCCTTCCACTATGGCGTCGCTCATAAGATTATGTTGGCTTTGGGATGTTAAATTCCAACAATAGTTATGATATCGTTATACGAGGAGTATGCGATGTAAATAAACAGTGCAACGCCACCACCGGTAGAACACTTGCATTTCGTAAACGCCTGCTGAAAGACCTTTTCAGTGCGGTGATGGTGGTTGAGCTATCGAAACCAACAAGAGAGTGCGATAAACGATTTTACGTAAGACATATGGACGTCGCTATTTTGCGCTGTTTTAAGCGATTGTTTTTTATTATTGCACCACCTGACTTAAACGAAGAGGTCCTTGACCTTCGAACGCAACACGCCACCTGTTTTTATGCGTGTACGTCCGGCGTAGCACTGTTCTTGTACTTAATGGAGGTAAAAAACTGGCCTTGCATGGCGGCATGCAAGTCCAACCATACAATACCGAGAACGCTATTTGTTGGAGAACGCTATTTAACGTATGGTATAACTAGGCTTTAGGAGCACGCAGAAACACAAACACAGGGCGCATGAGTTTGCGTGGCGCCAAATCAATTCGTAATGTAGCGATTTCAATGGATATCAATCAAACTCAAAGATTCTACAGGAGGCTATATTTACAGGCTGAAAAGCGACTTTCTTGTCTTATGCTGTCATCGCTAAGCGTAACGCTAGTAAAAAGAACGTGCAAAGTGAAAAAATAGAAAGCAAGCGAGAATAGAGAAAGAAAGGAAGGCAAAGAGAAAAAAAATGATATAGTCATACAAAGAAAAAGAAATACAACAGGAAAGGAAAAGCAGGAAGACAGAACGAAAGACAGAAATGGAATGGAATGAAAAAAACTTTATTTCAGTCCTGCAGGACGCGCTTGGCGCGTAGCGGGCGTCACCCACGTAGGGACCGACAGGGAGTACCTGGCGGCCGCTTCGTGGGCCTGCTACACGGCCCATTGCTGGTCGGCGAGAAGTGAGCTCCTGAGGGACCTCTCCCCCTTGCTTGAGGTAGAGTCGGGAGGAGTTGTTCTACACTCTCAGAGCATGTGTGCGAGTGTCGCTGTGTGTCCACATGATGGGCATGTGTCGCCGAGGTATGCATCGGGATAATAAACGTGAAGCGTGGCAAGGTTTGGGTACGTGTGTGTCTATAATAGGCGTAGGGTTAATGCCTGCGGTCGGTTAAGTTTCGTTGTTGGGGTGGAAAAATGCGGCGTTCCGAGTAAAAGTGTTTTGTAATTTCATTGTACGTAATTGGTGCATCCCGATTGGTATCTAACCCAGCAAGATAAGGTTGCCCTGTGGCAGTGCGGTCGGTAAGTGCGCGCGCGGCATCATGGGCGATCTCGTTGAGGTTGGATAGGGCACCCGGCACCTGGCCGAGATGGGCAGGAAACCAGATGACAATGTGGTGCTTCAGGGCACACGGGTCCGCATTGCGCAGGATGCGTACCGCCTGGTCGGAGATGACTCCGCGTTCGAAGGCTTTGATGGCCGGCCTGGAGTCGCTGTAGATGAATTCCCGTTTGCTGTCGAGCATAGCTATAGCTATAGCTACTTGCTCCGCTACCTCGGGGTTTTGGGTGAGGATTGTGGCTGAGTTAAGAGTCTGCTGCGCGGATGATACCGCGACCGCGGCGAAGGCTTGGTTGTTGCGATAGGCAGCGGCGTCCACGAACGAGACGTTGTCCGCTTCCATGTCTATGCGCTTGAGAATGGCGGTCGCACGCGCAAGGCGCCTGCCTCTGTTGTATTCGGGGTGTATATTTCGTGGTATGGGAGTGATCGTGATAAGGTCGCGGATTTCACGGGGAATTTGAGTCAACTCTGGGGGGTCCCTGGCCCTCCAGGAGAAGAAGCCGAGCTCGCGCAGAATATGGCGGCCCGCCTTGGTGGTAGTGAGTCGGGTCAATTGCACGCGTTCCTGAGCTTCGGCGATCTCTTCTAGCGTGTTATGTACGCCAAGGTCGAGGAGTTTGTACGTTGGAGTGGTGATAGGGAGGCCAAGGGCTCGTTTTACCACCTTGCGAATAAGCGCATTGAGTTGATCGCGCTCAGCACGTAGTCATTTGTGTATAGCAGCAATGAAGGTGAAATGGCACAAAACAAACGCGTGTACGAGACGCAGCAGGTTGTCTTCTTTGAGGCCATGGTGCCTGTAGGCTACTCTACGTACGAGTCTTATGGCATTCTCAGTCTTAGTCCTGAGCTTGTGTGCTGTTTGGGTGTTGGTTCCGCGGGACTCGATGATCATGCCGAGGAGGTGTCTACCCGGAGTACAGTACGACCATCTGTGGTGTGGAGGGTGATATTGCGTTCCGCCGGAGGTTTCCACCCTTTGGGCTTGGCACCCCGGCGTTTGGGCAAATATATCAACAGCACCGACTTCGCAGGTGAGCACCTGAGACCGGTGTGGTCGAGGTAAGACTCGGTGGTGTCGATAGCCTCTTGCAGGGCGGACTCAATGAAGCCATCCGACCCTGCGGAGCACCATATGGTTACATCATCCGCATAGATAGTGTGATTTAGCCCGTCTATTTTTAAAAGTTGTTCGGAAAGCCTGATCATCAGGAGGTTGAAGAGCGTGGGTGAGAGGACAGATCCCTGAGGAGTGCCCCGCTGTCCGAGCTCCACTTCTTCCGACGCTAGGTCTCCTACGCGGAGGACGGCTCTGCACGAGTGAGAAAAGAGCGCATAAAGTAGTAAAATCGATGACCTAGGCCGAGGGCTGCGATCGCTTTCAAGATTGACGAGTGCGTTATTGTATCGAAGGCCTTTTCTAAATCGAGACCGAGTATTGCACGAATGTCCCGAGTGTTTCCGCCATCTAGAATTTGATGCTTTAGGAGTAACATGGCGTCTTGAGTGGATAACCCTGGTCGGAAGCCAATCATGTGGTGTGGGATGCAGTCGTTATCTTCGAGGTATCGACCAACCCTGTTGAGGACGACGTGCTCAGCCACATTGCCCACGCACGATGTGAGAGATATGGGGCGTAGGTTATCCAGGCTCGGCACCTTTCCCGCTTCGTGTATGAGAACCATGTGAGCTAGTTTCCAAGCATCGGGTATCTCACCCTTTTTCCATACCTCGTTGATAGTGTCAGTGAGGTAAGTGACGGAGGAATCGTCCCGGTTGCGTAGGAGCTTGTTGGTGATGCCATCGGGGTCAGGGGCTGAGCGGCCATTGAGCTCATGGAGAGCTCGGCGCACATCTTCAACAGAGAAGTCGGCGTCTAAGTTAGTGTTGTCGCTGCCAGAGTAAACAGGGTGAGGGGTCACAGGGCCCGTGGGAAGCGGTAGATATTTTTCCACAAGTTTCTTGACAACATCTTCCAGTGACACTGTCCGTTTAGCCTGATGAAGTATCTTCACGATCGAATGACGCTGATTTGTGCGGGTGTTGGTTTCATTGAGGAGGTGTTTGAGTAAGTTCCACGTTTTGCCATTTCGAACCTGACTATCAATCGAATTACAAATTTCGTCTCACTGCTGTTTTGAAAGGATGTGGCAGTGATCCATCATGGTCTTGTTCAGCTGAGATATGCGTTTGCGTAACCTCCGATTAAGGCGTTCGCCCTTCCACCGGGCCAATAGAGACTGTTTGGCCTCTAGTAGGTGGGCGAGACGACTGTCCATCTTTTCGATTGGAAGGTCTGTGCTGATAGTTTTGGTTGCCTTGTTTACATCAGCTTTGAGCTGGGCCGTCCACGTCTCGAGGCTCGGTGGGGTATCGGGAGGAGGTCGTTCTGCGCGGGTCTTATGAATGAGGTCCCAGTCGACCCACGTGTACGACTTGGTCTTCCTGCTTACTGTGGGGAGGTGTACAGCCAATATGAAGTGGTCGGTACCGAGATCTACCGCGGGTTGGACCAGCGGGCGTCGGAGATATTCTTGACGAAGCATAGATCCGGCGTAGTATCTCTTTGCGTGGACGTACCAATGCGAGTGCAGAAGGCCTCGTCCGTAATGAGAATAAGGCCCATGTCATTCGCATTTTTCCAAAGCTCGTTACCTTTGGGTGTGTCGTACGTGTAACCCCAGGCGCTATGCGCAGCGTTAAAATCGCCTGCAATAACTAGCGGGTTAGGCCCCGCGAGACAGACAGCTTTCTGGAACAAGCGTGTGAATCTTTGTCTATGGTGGCTGGGACTACTGTATACATTGAGCATGTATACGCTTTGTTGTGATATGTTGCCAGGGAGAATTTCGACCATAACGTGCTCAATTTCGGGCACATTGAGACTTTGCGCTGTGCAGGTAATCTTGTTAGTGACCAGGGTGGCGATACCGCATCCTCCCGAGGGGCCGGGCAGCCACTGGTATCCGGAAAACGTGGCGGTTGGTACTAAAGTCTCTTGTAATAGCATGATGTGAGGTTTGGCTTCATGGCTATGGAGGTATTGCTGCAGGAAAGCTTTCTTGTGGGTGAAGCTCGTGCAGTTCCATTGCCAGATTCGCAACTCGTCAATTGGCCTGGTCATCTTGAAGCATTTAAGAGTCGGCCTGAGCACCCGGCGGGTGCATAAGGGCCGCGTGATGCGGTGGACTGGGCACGGCTGTACGTTGCGACAACGGCTTACCCGCGGCAACGGCAGGGGCGACGACGTGATCAAGATATTGCTCCATTTGGCCCAAACGATTACCGTGTACCGCGAGAGTAGACTGTACGAGAGCCATGCTTTCGCCAAGAAAGCGAAGGCTTTTCTTAATCACCGATAGCGTGCTCTTAATGTCGTCTAACTCTGCCTTTAAAGCTGGCTGGTCGTGGGCGACCGCGCGTTTCTTGGGTGCGCTCTCGCCGTCGTTGTTACCGGCGCCTACGGGTTGCGGCTGCAACGGGGTGACTGCATTGTCGTCGTTGTCGGTTGTGGGCGTAGCAGCGCGTGCGTTTCTGTCAGTTTTTGGTTCAGCAATTGCGACTGTGAGTTTGCGTATTGTTTCTTTCATCATCGCATTTTGGTGCTTTAAGATCGCTATCTCAGATGTGGTGCGTGTATCATGCTCTGGGAGTGAACCCGACCCTACCTGTGATGTAGTGTTTCCTTTTCTCTGGACGGCTTCCGCCCAAGTGAGAGGTCCCCGCTTATTTTTGTTGGCGTTGCCTGGTGATGGTGGTGCCGATGGGCTAGGCGATCGTTGAGGCGAGACCCCGGTGAGACTGGGGTGAGGCCTGGAACCGGCTTGAGGCCCGGAACCAGAGTGGGAGCCGGAGCGTGACCCGGGCCGGGAACCCGAACGGGAACCGTGACGTGAACCAGAACGAGACCTAGAGTAGCCTCGCGATATAGATCTGGTTGGGGTCCCACTTCGCGCGCTGCGAGAGTGGGTCCGAGGGTGGCTCCGGGACCTCGATACACGCATGGTGCGGTTCATGGGATGACTCCGGGATGGGGACCGGGATCAGCTGCCATCGGATCGACCATCTGTAGAAACCTTCGAGGCCTGGTCGTCGTCAGTGGTTGCGTTGAACTGGTTCATTGCTTCGTAAATGTTATGTCGCGTCGAATGTGCTCGCTCCCATCGTCGTCGGCGCACCACGTATGGAATGTGGCAGCGTTCTTTACATTCTCTGTCGGCAGTGAGGTGGGCTCCTCCGCAAGGCTTGCATGTTGGTGTGCAGTGGTGTTCTTTTTCGGGGTTCGGCACGCTTCAGCCTCTGCAGATAACGTCTCCAGGGTTCGGGCACACGTCCGCTCGATGGCCGAGTCGACCGCAGGCGTAGCAAATATCTATCTGTTTAAGGTATAGTGTACATTGAAGTAGCACCGATCCGTATCGCACAAAATTGGGCACATGATGTCCATCGAAGGCCACGATCACTGCAGTGGTACTTCCGATGCGCTTGGCAGCCAAAGCTGGTGGATTGCGGTCGTTAACAATCTTCGCATCAATGTCCGCCGAACCGTCTTGCACGGGAATCCCTCGAATCACACCTTTGCATGTAGAATGTGATGCCGCTTGTAGGCACTAACTTCATAGGTCTTGTCAGCGATGCGGATTTCTTTAACGCGCACGTAGCGATTAGCATTTTCTCTCTTCGGCGTGCTTGCTACTAAGATACTCTGTTTAATGTTGGAGCAGAGCGTGTCTGCTTGCTGTTCCGATGAGCTGATACCTGCCGAAGTCGAAATGGCTTCAGCGATTGTCGTTGGGCCAACCCTAGCGATGTTAAGACCCCCTCTGGGCCTAATGATAATGCGGATTTCGTTCTTTGGTTCGGCTTGCTCAAATAATCTTGTTCTTCACATTTTCTCTGTAGCGGGGCTTGTGCTCATTGCGTTTTAAAGCGCTATAAGACGGAACACGTTTGGAGCCTTCATTTTTTGCTCGGCGACATGAGGCGGTCTGCCAGCCTTGGTCTGGCGTGATTTCTTCAGGGTCAATGTCTTCCCCTGTCACTTGGTACTCCATCGCTCAGCGAGACCGTGCGGCTACGGGGCGCGCGAGCAAGCACGCGCCACGTTAGAGCAAAGAAGACACTCGTCAGGGCTAGCTGTCTGTGGGCGAGTGACGATGGCGGAGGCGAAATAAAATGCAAGAAGCAAGCACTCACTGCGCCCAAATTGTATCGGCAGAGCCCTTGTGTCTTCTGGAAGTCGTTTCACTAATATGACGTTGAAATCACAAAGTGGCGTCGCAAAAACGTTGAAAAAAGCAGGAGCCGTAGTGGAAGCGTTCGCACACTTCGGCTTGTCAAAGACAGAAAAAATCGAAGAAAAACAAAAGTGGCTGCGCAGCACCGCATCTCGTTCCAGCTTGGCACCATCTGTGACAAGAAGCTTTACTTTTTTTTAGTATAACAGCTGCTTTTATCTATGATTGTCGCCCCGCTGTGCTGGTCTAGTGGCTAAGGTACTCGGCTGCTGTCACGGGATGAAATCCCGGCTGCGGCGGCTACATTTTCGATGGAGGTGAAAATGGTGTATACCCGTGATTTCAGATTTAGGCGCACGTTAAATACCCCACGAGGTTGAAATTCCCGCAGCCATTCACTACGGCGTCTCTCATAATCATGTAGTGGTTTGGGGACGTTAAGCTCCACATATCAATCGATCTATGCTAGTGTGCATCAGCACCAAGTCGCGCGAAATCTAGTCGCTTAAGGTAATCTTGGTTCTCGTGTAAAAATGCACGAATCAAAATTACGCTCGCAGCTTCATGGGTGAGATCTGCAGTTGGAAATACGCCCCATTTGAGCAAGCGCACCGCAAACCTCGAATCCATTTTGCATATTTTATCCTTGCTTATCCCCGCAAATGCAAGACCTCCTTTAACAATCGAAAGTGCTATGAACATTTTCGTAAAGACAAGAAAAAAAAAAGGAAACGAACTGTTCTCGGTGTGATACACCACAAACCGAGAATAAGTACACTGCGTAAAAAGACCGTATCCGGGCGATTGCAATTTTTGTTAGGGAGGGGGGGGGGTCTCTGCATTTAGCTGAAAACGCTTCGGATGGGCAAAGCAATAATTGCAACCGCGGCGATAAACAAGGGTGGAAACTGCAAGGTGGGAACATACTAGGCACCACGCGTGCACGCTCTGATGTGGCCCGCTTCGACCTTTAGGTGTCGCTCTTGCTGTTCCAAGCGCGACACTCCTTCGTTCTAGACATAACAGTTGACCCTTGTACTTAGAATACTTAACCCTTCACTTCGACGCTTCAACACCTGATGCAGATGGAATTACACTCGTCAGGAGTGGTCGAAGAACCGGCGGCGGACTGCGCTCGATCCGAGATAAGCCACCTCTGCGTTAAAGAAATGTTGCGCAGGCACGATGCCTTTGCGTATTTGTACACGTGCATGGCATCAATGCTCATGACGGCTTTTGTTCTTTAGAATGCAGTCATGTGTTCATGGAGGCGGAAATGTTAGAGGCCCGTGTACTCAGATTTGGGTGCACGTTAAAGAACCCCAGGTGGTCAAAATTTCCGGAGCCCTCCACTGCGGCGTCTCTCATAATCAAATGGTGGTTTTGGGACGTTAAACCCGACAAATCAATCAATCATAAACAATCAGGTGTTAGGGATATGACAGTAGCAATCAAGAAGAGGGAATGAACATGTGCCCTGTTTAAAACATCCCCGAAAGACACGGATTCTAACATCTTGGTAATTATGTGTGTGTGTTTATGAAAATGGTAACTCAATATTTGTAACTGGTTTTAAATAGGCTGGTATTATGCTGCCGACAAAACTTTTCTTGTATCGGCGCAACACAGACGTGCTCATGTGCGTAAAGGCAAAAATTCTAACAAAAGCACGTTTGGTAAAATTTACCGAGATTGCGAATCCTAAAGAACAGCCAACACATTTTCATGCACAATTCTCTCCGAGGTTACCGGGTCATTGAATTGACTGTGGTGCGAAATAGGTCATAACAAACGAAGCATAATGTTTACAAACAGGCGGTGGCATTGCATTATTCAGCTCACTCTATTTTTTGTTCTTGTGTCCCTCCTTTGAATTGAACGCGTCTCTTAGAATCCCAGCTGTGTCAATTGGTGATGATTTTTCTAGTTATTTTATAATCCCATGGGCGGCAGTATGTTTGTTCTATAAAAATTTCACAGCGTATTTACTTCCCATATAATGTCTTTCATGTTTCTTGGTCTATATTCTAAACAGATTTTGAAACCTTAAGTCGTGACCGACTTCAGCGCCACCACAAGTCTGCATGCCATACAGTATATAGTGTGTACGGCGCTATTTTTGTGCGTAGAGTAATTTGAGATAATGAAAGAAGTTGTGTAGGGTAAAGTAGAGTAATTTAGACCATCGAATATGCGATTGTCGGAGATTCTGCGGGTGACACACTTGTCAAGCATTCCGTGAGCAATCAGGAATACGCCAACAAACGTTACTTCTGACATTCAGGTCAGCAAACTAATTTTCGGTGAAACTGACGCGCCGCCGTAACGAATTTGCCGAACTGTGAAATATTACCGGTAGTGCTTCAATGGCCCTTCACGTACATGGGACTGACTCCAATTAAACCGGCACCAACAATGCGACTGCCATGAACGGGAATCAACAAACGCTGTCCGAGTCAGCTTCCGAGCATAGTAAACACTGTACTACAGCGAGCCCCACATTGCAACAAGGCTGAAACAGTTGTTGCTTGTGCTGTGCCAACTTCGAATCTGACAAATAAAGTACGGGCTACATTTATTTGCGTGCAAAATAGCACAAATATACAGAACACCACTGCGTAACACTCCTAATAATCACATTTGCTTTCCCAAAAGCTAAATGTAATAGCGCGAACAGCGCCAAACAACATATTAAGTGAGGCGAAACAGACACGAATTCAGGCGATGGCTAGAAGTTGAAACGGAAGCCTTGATATAACGCCGAGGAAATGTATATGCTGCATTGATACTGTGCTTATTGCCTCGAGAGCCTGAGTTCAAATACAGCAGCACCGAAAAATTTATTTTTCTTTGATAAATTCATGTCTTTGCAACAACATTAATTTAAGGTGACAAAGGGGTGGATGGACGAACGGGCAGTCTTCATATTAATTTACCACAGAAATTCTTACACATTCGACAGCACTCTCACGAAGAAGGCGCGTGGGAGATTACGATACGAGGAAAAAATTAAACTGTTATTATTCACTGCCACACACGCGTTTAGGTGGTAGCGTGCTGCGACTACTGTAGGACCATTAGAGATGTTGACGAACGTTAGACACATTGCGATTGATGATGTCAATGATGTATTGACAAAAGTATGATCGTCGTGCGATTATTCTTTTGTAATACATCATTCACATAATGTTACGCCACGGTGAAGCAGTGATTATGACACTCGGCTGCTGGCCCGGAGGTCGCGGGTTCACAACCCGGCTGCGGCGGCTGCATTTTCGATGAAGGCGGAACTGTTCTAGGCCCAAGTGCTCAGATTTGGGTGCACGTTAAAGAACCCCGGGTGGTCGAAATTTCCGGAGCCCTCAAATACGGCGTCTCTCATAATCATATGGTGGTTTTGGGACGTTAAACCCCGCATATCAATCGACCCTGCAAGGTGGTGCCAGTGGGATATTTCTCCTGTGCGTTGTTGAACAAAAAAAAATTCTCTGCGTGCGCGTTAGCTAAAAGCCGAATTCTCCTGCGTCTCATTCCCCCTTAGCAGTCATTGGCATGTACATTGAGCACTATCTGACAAGAAAGGGCTGCTAGGTTATACTCGCTGGGCTTAACCTTCATGGTTTTAGAAAGGTTTAGCGACCGTTGGGCCACAGTGCCATGTATATACCATGAACCAGTATATACCATGAACTCGATTGGCTTACAGGTGGGAAGTAGACACGAAGCGCAAGCCGTAAGAAAGTGTGCGTGTGCCACCTCTCGTTCAGTCCTTGAAATGTCCGCTGGATGGCGGTGCTTCTATATGCGGAATATATCATGAAAAGATGCGAGATGGTGGTACTTGGAGTGTTGACTAGATGGACGAACGGACACACAGACGCACGGATGGCTGCACGAACGAATGGATGCATGGACAGACGCAGGGGCGAATGCATTGTTATGCCAGCGAGTCCTCGTCAAACGGCCGTGCCTCTGAAAAAGGCAATCTGGGTCAAGGCCTGCCCGCAGTCTGCCTGGCGCGAACGGCGTAAACACGCGCGGCGCGTCTCTGGCCCACGTGCATTGAGTCATCTGCGCACGTGACAGCGAGCCGGCGGTCTCGTGTCTGGTGGTCTGACGCATGGCGCGGCGCGCCATTGGAGGAGTCTGCCCTGACGACAAAGCGGCGCTTCTGATTGGACATTTTGGTTGGACCCGGTGTAAATAAAAGAAGCCCTGCGGCGCGTCGCGATCGGCGGTCCGATGTGAGTGAGAGGAGGCCCCGTGTCGGAGAGCCGGCATGTGTGTGAGTCGGCGGTTTTAGGCGAAAAGCTGACCTATGTGTTAGAGAGAAGAGCTCGGCTCTTCGAGTCTCTGTCGGCCCCAGTGCCGAAGTTGTAACGCCTCTGTATATATGCTGTACATAAACCTTGTTTAACTCACCGTCGTCTCGTCCGCTCGTCTTATCAGCTCTGCGCAGAAGCAGTCGCGAGCTGATAAACCTACGCTACGCAACAGTGGTGGCAGCGGTGGGATCGGCCGGCGTCAGCGACATCGATGCGGTGAGTGCCTGATGTTTTCCCCTCAGTTCACCAGACTACTCTAGCTCAGGTTGTAGTAGTTTAGAGAAGGGCTGTGTGAAGCATTGTAGTGAGCTTTGATCGTTTCAAGCAAAGTCGAAGTGCTTTGAAACCAAGGTTAATGCGGAGGGGGTAAACACAGGAGAGTGAAAAATTGCTTGCGCGTCTTGCTAGTGGACTTATAGTGGGTACGGCAAGTAAATTGTTAACAGGGGCAAACAGCAAGAGGCTAGTGTGAACGATGGAGAACCTTAAAGTGAAGGAACTCATCGAAATTTGTGAGGAACTCGGCATTTCTTTGGGCCGTGCGAAACGAAAGCAAGCGATCCTTGAGATCATGAAGGATGAGGGAGTGTCGGCTGAGGAAGTCGATGAGGCCTGGGTGGATATTAAAGCACGCCGTGAGGAGGCTGAAAGGCGAGAAGTAGAAGCTCGCGAACGTGAGGAGGCTGAAAGGCGCGAAGCTCGCGAAGAAGCTGAAAGGCGCGAAGCTCGCGTAGAAGCTGAAAGGCGCGAAGCTCGCGAACGTGAAGAAGCTGAAAGGCGCGAACGTCGCGAGGAAGCCGAGAGACAGGAGCGCCTTGAGATGAAACGACTAGAATTGGCAATCCTACAGTGTTCGCAGGCGCCTAGCGTAGCTTCTCCAACAGTTCAGGTCAGCGGTTTGAGAATTAGGGACCAATTGCCACCGTTCGTAGTAGGCGAGGACATGGCGAAATATCTCGTCAAGTTTGAACACGTCTGTGAGCGAAACGCTTTGGAGCGGTCTCTTTGGGCGCGGAACCTGCTAGCTCTTCTTCCGGCGAAGTGTCCGACGCGATAACTTGCTTATCGAGGGAAGCGTTTGAGAGCTATGACGAGGTTAAGGAAGTGCTCTTGAGACGTTATAAGTTGTCACCCGAGGCTTTCAGGCAAAGGTTTCGGTATGCTAAAAAGGGGAATGAGTCACACGTTGACTTCGCGTTTCGTCTTAAAGCCGATTTGATTGAATGGCTCAAGGGCGAAGGTGTTTATGACGACCGCGATAAAGTGGTGGAATGCGTTGCATTGGAGCAATTCTACCGCTGCATCGAGGAGGATGTCAAACTTTGGCTGCAGGACAGACTTGGGGAAGTACAGTTAAACAAGGCAGCTACTCGCCGAAAGTTGCATAGCAGGGCAGTGCGCGTTGAAAAGGATGAAAGGAAAGAGGGCTTTTCAAGGAAACCTGATCAACGGAAACCCGATCCGCACCGTAATTTCAAGAAGGAACCGTCTCTTACGAAGGACAGTGTAGGGGAAGGGCAAACAGAAGCGGAGAAATCGAGTGAGGTTTCCACCACACAGGCATTTGAATCTGAAAACAAACGGAAGCCGCTAATCTGCTACAACTGTAAAAAGGAAGGGCACATCGCGAGAAACTGTCAGGAAAAATTTGCCTTCGCAACAATCCGAGAATCAGGAAAAAACATGCGGTTGTTGGAGCCGTATCTCCAAGAAATTAAAGTAAATAAGAAAACGTGCCGAGCGCTTAGAGACTCAGCGGCAACCATGGATGTTGTCCATCCTTCATTGGTGTCTCCGGATGATTTCACAGGAGAATGCGCGTGGATCAGGCAAGTCGCCGAGGAGCAGAGTGTTCGCTTACCAATCGCCACGGTTGTCATTGAAGGCCCGTTCGGTAAGCTTTGCACCGAAGCGGCTGTGTCTGCCGCGCTAAATGATCGTTTTTTCTTATCTTTTCTCCAACAACTCGGAGCAGCTTCTCAAAGAGCAGGGCAAATCATTCTTCCCCAACTTAGCGTGCATGGCCCTCACGCGATCGCAAACGTGGAAGCCTGATCTGGTTCAATGCAGTGAACTCTCAAGTGACCTTGTCGGCGGGTCGACGGAACCCCAGAAAGGAAATTTTCCGCATGAGTCATGTGAGCAGTCACGCGAGCGGCCCGTCGCGAAAGCGGTCGGCACGGCCGGCGCGGTAGGGGGAGACGACATGGCGCCATTGAGTCAGAGCGAGAGGGTTGCAACGCTCTCGCCTGTAGCGGAAAGTTGGAGCGAGCTGTCGAGAGTTGATCGAGAGACGCTCATTCGAGAGCAGCGTGAGGACCTCTCGATTGAAGCGCTAGTGGAAAGCCACAAAAACGCGGCACAAGTGCTGTCGAAGGAGCACTGCGAGAAATCGGTGAAGAAGCGTGCTTTTGAAGTTGATAAGCAGGTAATGCTGCTGCAGCCGTCCAAAAGGAACAAGCTTGAGGTTGATTGGGAAGGGCCCGCAAAAGTAGTATCGAAGCTTTCCGATACCAATTGTGAAGAGAAATTAGGAAGGCGGCCGAACAAAATTTATCACAGTAACTTGAAAGCAGTCGTAAATTTACTTTTAAGTGCTTCAGAGGAAGAGGAAGCAGAAATTTTGAGTTCGAGTGAGGTAATCGAAGGGGGATCGAAAGTAATCCGGGAGCAGATAAACCTAGAGCCTATATTAAGTGAAGTCCGGAAAGAGGACCTGAGAAAGATTGTTTTGGTGTTTGAAGATGTGTTTTCGGACCGTCCCGGAAACACGAAGGTGATCGAACACGATATTGAGCTAAGCGGTGAGGAGTCAATCCGTAGCAAGCCGTATCGTTGTTACCCTGTGCAACGTCGAAAATGTGAGCCGCTCTTGGTGCCGCATAGGTATCGTCGCCTAAAAGTGGCCGGTTACTGAAGTGGAGCATGTTGCTCCACAGCGCAACTTTGACGTTCGCTATCAAAAAAAAATAAAGGAAAGGTAAACGCTAATGCAGGTGCATTGAGCAGTGCGTTCCAGCTAGTAACTTCTCAACCTTTCGGTTTCTCGTTGGCGATTCGGGGCAAAATTTTGACCTCATCACGACCTTAGCTGAGCGCTCGTGTTCAGAGTGATCTCAAGGGGCCAACTTTATGTGGTATTCTAATTCGTTGCGTTGTTGTAAGTGTGAAAAATTCAAGTTCTTACTTTAAGAGTCTTGTGTCCCACATGTGCCTCTTGATGTAGGGGGAACAAAATTCCGATAGACACGTAGATAGGTATATGTTGTACTATACTTTGTCTGGTGTTCTGTCGGGTGACCGAGGGCACTTGCGTGTGTCGTGTGTTGTCTGTTGTCGATCCGGTCTTGGCAAGTTGCAGAACCGTCGACAAGTGCTGAAGCCGAAGATGGTCAGAAGAGACGAGTGAAGCTGGTCGACAAGTTGTGGCGACAAGCCAGTGGAGCTGGGATCCGTCGTCAAGAATGGGCTGTATTCCCGGAACAGTTTGGAGCTGTATTCTCCCTATGGCCCTGGAGGCGAACCTGGAGGGACCTGGCGAACGAGCGCACCTGACATCCGAGCCCCGTGGAAGCAGCTCGTCTTTCCGGTGCATTGTCTGGCGGCGGGGGTGCTGTTATGCCAGCGAGTCCTCGTCAAACGGCCGTGCCTCTGAAAAAGGCAATCTGGGTCAAGGCCTGCCCGCAGTCTGCCTGGCGCGAACGGCGTAAACACGCGCGGCGCGTCTCTGGCCCACGTGCATTGAGTCATCTGCGCACGTGACAGCGAGCCGGCGGTCTCGTGTCTGGTGGTCTGACGCATGGCGCGGCGCGCCATTGGAGGAGTCTGCCCTGACGACAAAGCGGCGCTTCTGATTGGACATTTTGGTTGGACCCGGTGTAAATAAAAGAAGCCCTGCGGCGCGTCGCGATCGGCGGTCCGATGTGAGTGAGAGGAGGCCCCGTGTCGGAGAGCCGGCATGTGTGTGAGTCGGCGGTTTTAGGCGAAAAGCTGACCTATGTGTTAGAGAGAAGAGCTCGGCTCTTCGAGTCTCTGTCGGCCCCAGTGCCGAAGTTGTAACGCCTCTGTATATATGCTGTACATAAACCTTGTTTAACTCACCGTCGTCTCGTCCGCTCGTCTTATCAGCTCTGCGCAGAAGCAGTCGCGAGCTGATAAACCTACGCTACGCAACAGCATCGACGAACACAGAGGCGGACGCATGGATGGACGTGCAGACGCACGAACAGACGCACGCATGGACGGGTGGATAGACGCATGGACGGTCACACAGACGGACGCATGGACGGACGGAAGCAAGAACGATTGGACGGACGGATGCTTCGTCCCATTCTCCAACATTCACTCCGTGGATATGCTGCCATTTTTTCACTTGCCACGCGCTTCATGTTCACTGTTTTCATCATCATCATCATCATCATCATCATCATCAGCCTGTCTACGTCCACTGCAGGACAAAGGCCTCTCCCATGTTCCGCCAGTTAACCCGGTCCTGTGCTTGCTGTTGCCAATTTATACCCGCAAACTTCTTAATCTCATCTGCCCACCTAACCTTCTGTCTCCCCCTACCCCGCTTCCCTTCTCTGGGAATCCAGTTGGTGACCCTTAATGACCATCGGTTATCCTGTCTACGTGCTACATGCCCGGCCCATGTCCATTTCCTCTTCTTTATTGCAGCTATGATATCCTTAACTCCCGTTTGTCCCCTAATCCACTCTGCTCTTTTCTTGTCTCTTAAGGTTACACCTACCATTTTTCTTTTCATTGCTCGCTGCGTCGTCCTCAATTTAGGTTGAACCCTCTTTGTGAGTCTCCAGGTTTCTGCTCTGTAGCTAAGTACCGGCAAGATACAGCTGTTATATACCTTCCTCTTGAGGGGCAGTGGCAATCTACTTGTCATGATTTGAGAGTGCCTGCCGAATGTGCTCCACCCCATTCTTATTCTTCTAGTTACTTCAATCTCGTGGTTAGGCTCTGCGGTTATTACCTGCCCTAAGTAGACATTACCTATCGCAAAGCGCTGCTCCTTTCCGAGGTTGTTGTACATTACTTTCGTTTTCTGCAGATTAATTTTAAGACCCACCTCTCTGCTCTCCTTGTCTAACTCCGTAATCATGAGTTGCAATTCGTCCCCTGAGTTACTCAGCAATGCAATGTCATCGGCGAAGCGCAGGTTACTGAGGTACTCTCCATTAACTCTTATCCCTAACTGTTCCCATTCTAGGCTTCTGAAAACGTCCTGTAAGCATGCAGTGAATAGCATTGGGGAGATTGTGTCTCCCTGCCTTACACCCTTCTTTATTGGTATTCTGTTGCTTTTTTTATGAAGCACTATGGTAGCAGTTGATCCCCTGTAGATTTCTTCCAGAATGTTTATATATATTTCATCTACGCCCTGATTCCGCAGTGTCTGCATGACGGCTGATATTTTTACTGAATCAAACGCCTTCTCGTAATCTATGAAGGCTATGTATAGTGGTTGGTTATACTCTGAGCATTTCTTTATTACCTGATTGATAGTATGAATGTGGTCAATTGTTGAGTAGCCTGTTCTAAATCCTGCTTGTTCCTTTGGTTGATTGAATTCTAATGTTTTCTTTGCTCTGCTAGCAATTACCTTTGTAAATAGCTTGTATACTACAGAGAGCAAGCTGATCGGCCTGTAATTCTTCAAGTCCTTGTCATCTCCTTTCTTATGTATTAAGATGATGTTAGCGTTCTTCCAAGATTCTGGTACTCTTCCCGTCAGGAGACACCTCGTAAACAGGGTGGCTAGTTTTTCTAACACAATCTGTCCTCCATCTTTCAGCAGATCTGATGTTATCTGATCCTCACCAGCAGCTTTGCCTCTTCGCATGCTCTCCAAAGCTTTTCTGACTTCTTCTTTCATTACCAGTGGGGTGTCGTCTGGGTTACTGCTAGTTCTTATAGTATTAAGGTCGTGGTTGTCTCGGCTACTGTACAGATCTCTGTAAAACTCCTCCGCTATTTTAACTATCCTATCCATATTGGTAGTTAATTTGCCTTCTTTGTCCCTTAGTGCATACATCCGCCTTTTGCCTATCCCAAGTTTCCTCTTCACTGCTTTGACGCTTCCTCCGTTTTTCAGAGCGTGCTCAATTCTCTCCATGTTATACCTTCTTACATCGCATACTTTACGTCTATTAATCAGCTTCAAAAGCTCTGCCAGTTCTATTTTGTCTGTTGTACTTGACACTTTCATGATTTGACGCTTCTTAATTAGGTTCTTCGTTTCCTGGGAAAGCTTGCCGGTGTCCTGTCTAGCTACCCCGCCTCCAACTTCCACTGCACACTCCGTGATGATACTCGTCAGATTATCATTCATTGTATCTACGCTAAGGTTGGTTTCCTCGCTAAGAGCACAGTACCTGTTCTGCAGTGACACTCTGAATTCCTGTACTTTCCCTCTCAGTGCTAGCTCATTGATTTGCTTCTTGCGTATCAGTTTCTGTCGTTCCTTCTTCAAGTCTAGGCGGATTCGAGCCCGTACCATTCTATGGTCACTGCATCTTACCTTGCCAACCACTTCCACATCCTGCACAACTCCTGGGTGTGCAGTCATTATAAAGTCTATTTCGTTCTTATTTACGCCATTAGGGCTCCTCCATGTCCACTTGCGGTTTTCTCGTTTTTGGTAGAAGGTATTCAAAATACGCAGATTATTGCGTTCTGCGAATTCTACTAGTAGCTCTCCTCTGGCGTTTCTAGTGCCGATGCCATAATATCCTACTGCCTGGTCTCCAGCGTGCTTCTTCCCTACCTTTGCATTAAAGTCGCCCATTACTATAGTATACTGTGTTTTCACCTTACTCATTGCCGATTCCACGTCTTCATAGAAGCTTTCAACTGAAGCGTCATCATGGCTGGATGTAGGCGCGTAAGCCTGTACTACCTTCATTTTGTATCTTTTATTCAGTTTAATTACAATGCCTACCACCCTTTCATTAATGCTATAGTAATCCTCTATGTTGCCAGCTATGTTTCTGTGAATTAGGAACCCTACTCCCAGTTCTCTTCTGTCTGCCAAGCCCCGATAGCAAATGACGTGCCCATTCTGTAACACAGTATAGGCCTCATCTGTCCTCCTAACCTCACTCAGCCCTATTATATCCCATTTAATGCCTTCTAGCTCCTCGAATAATACAGCTAGACTTCCCTCACTAGATAACGCTCTAACGTTAAACGTTGCCAAGTTCAAGTTCCAATGGTGGCCTGTCCGTATCCAGAGATTCCTAGCACCCTCTGCTGCTTTGCAGATCTGACCGCCGCCGTGGTCAGTTGCTCCGCAGCTGGTGGGGACTGAGGGCCGTGAGTTAATTGACGAATGCCTACGAGAGGGGGTTTTAACAGCCGTTAAATTATGCGATGTCAATCCACGTAAAGAGCACCAGATGGCGAAATTTTTCTGAGCTCTCCACTACGGCATCTCGCATAATCATATCCTGGGTTTGGTATGTAATACACCAGATATCATCGTAGTCGAGTCACAACAGTAGGATGCCATTTCTGAGCAAGTGTTTGCCAATAGATGACCATCATGAACTCCGGCGCGCTCAGATGGGCCTCCCTTACTTACTGCAATGAACAGCCGCTATTACAAAACGTGAAGATATCTGAAGCTTTTGACTGTATGTATACAAGCGTAAAACGAAACAAGTGTATAGAGTACAAGAGTATTTTTGATAAAGGGTTCATTAAATTTTCTACTAGTGGATTAACGACCTTCTCCTGGGCAGGCCTCACGACGTGAACGTTGTACCATAGCCTCCTATATTTTTCTTGCCTGTCGGATAAGCGTCAAACGTGCGTCATCTATGACGGCGCTACCTACGTAGGGTTAAGGTTCTTTGTACTTGGGAAGTAAAAACAGCACAAAAATATAGACAAGAACAGTGGAAGAGACGACATCGCGTTGTCGTCTCTTCCTCTGTCTTTGTCTATATTTTTGCGCTGTTTTTACTTCCCAAGTATGAACCACCAACTAGCCCAACTTTCGCTAATATTGCAATCTTTGTACTTGCCTTTGGAGATCGGCAACATTGGCGTTTGTTAATTTCAGAGGCTATGCCTAGTATTGAAGGGGCTGCCTGCTGAATGAGCGCGAAACGCCCGTCAACTATGGCGGCGTCACATGCGTAGGGTTAATTATGATTATTAATAATTACGTTTACGCCTTTTTAAAACCTTTTAAAGTTATTTTGTTGCATATCAGCTCCTAAGAGGTAAAAATTGATTTAAAGACAACCCTACTTAAATGGCGCCACCAATGCAATTTCGTACGACCACCGCCTTCTCAAGTGACCGCCGATATTCCGGCAGGCAAGGGAAATCTAGGAGGCTGTGGTTGTACACATCAGAGGATTGAATCATACGGAAAATTTGATGTGAAATTACAATAAAAGTAAAAACTCTACACTTAAGCATCACGCAAAGAATGCCAGCAAGACTTTAAATAAACCTCCTTTTATTAACATTCATTCATTCATTCATTGTTACGGCTATCAGTGCTTCCTATGGTCGGCTCTACTCTTTGTTTGGCGACTGATCGTCACATGAATTTTAAAGGTGCAGTATCTAATTTTTTTGTATCTTAGTCGGTTGCCTAAAGGACAAACTGCAAACGTAATTTGTTTTTAGCTCTTCATTTTGCTCACGAAGTTCCCGTGAACATATATTCAATGGGCAGCCGAACTCTGATTATATAGGGCGATTTCTTCAAGAGGCTTTCTAGAGTGTCTTAAGCTAGCTGTATCCTTTGAAATCGGCTCCGTCAGTGTAAGAAAATGGACAGCTGTTGATGTTTCTGTAAACAATGTAAGTGAAAATCAGCGCCAGAAATGCCGCACAAGTTGATGCTAGAGACACATACTAACATGAGGAGTGAGCACTCCCGTAGGGCCCTGCGGCCCAGCTGCTGCCATGCTTTCAGCGCCACGAGTGGTTGGTCAGACCCGATAAAGTCTTCAGCATAAATAAAATAACAAACTTTATGTGTTTCCGACGCTGGGATTTAAACCCATACCCCCACGCTCCGAAAACGAGTGCCTTCACCACTAGGCTACACACCCATGCTTCCACGAAGGGCATACATGTAAAGTACGTTTAAACCACAGGAATGTGCCTCCTTGTGCAAAACAAATGCAGAAAGACAACTCTTTCTAGTCATACTTGACTGTTTTCTGTTGTAAGGCGTTAAATGTCCTCAGCGGGACATAACGTAGAGTGGATATGAAAAAAAAATAAACAAAATAATAAAATTTATTCTTCGCATAAACTTGATGCTAAACTTGAGTATTTGTTGTCCTCCTGAAGAGTCTATTATATGTCCTAAAGAAAGAGAAAGAGCGAGGATGGGTATGCCATCTATCGGTCGGTCAGACCATTTCTTGCTGGGCCGCGAAAAGGCTCCAGTGGCTAGTCTTTATACTGCATATTTCTCTATATGAAAACTACGACCCTACCTGCTCAAGTCCGATACTTCACTTGGTTAAAAGAATGGCAGGCGTTGCCAATGGCCGACCGCCTTGCGACATCGAGTGTGGCGCCCTCCACCTCAAGTACGCAATGCAGCCGGACGGATGCCCTAAATCATGTTTTGCACGCCATGCCTGTGGCACGTACTTTCTGGCGTTTGGTGACCAGCATTTTCAAGTTGGTATGCAATGGCAGTCGCGTCACAGAGACATTTTTGTTGAATTGATAATGTGTATTGGTGCTTTTGTATTGTGGAAGCGGAAGAGAGTGACATGCCTGCGGGGACGCCCGCAGAGGCCCATGTTTTCTCTGCTGAGAACCTTGACACTAACACATCTGAACGAAGAGTTAATCACTCTGAGGAAAAAGAAGCTTTCCTCCTGCGCTGACCAACGTAATTTATCTTTCTTAGAACGAACCAAGTGACCACGCCTTGCCTTCATACTGAGAAAATAGGCAGTGTTTGTAATTTCACTGAAACTTGCATTTCGTATGGTATATGTATTTATTTATTTATGTATTTATTTTTATTGTTGTTTTTTGTCCCCTTTCATGAAGTGTACGTACCCCTGCGCGTAGTTTTTATTGTGCACGTTAGAATTTTTTTGCAAACAAAACGGCTTCCATTGTGCATGTGAATGTATATTAGGATATATTAGGAATGCCTTGAGTAGAAAGTGCAAATATTGAACGTGTTTTGTGTATGTATGTTTCTTTCAGAAATAAAATTTTCTTATACCGTAGGATGCAGCCTCATCCAGGGTGAGGCCCATGCGGCGGCTTTCAGCTCTCCTATGGTAGAGTACCGAAAACTCCAAATCATTACCCACTATTTTTAAAGTCACAAAGGGTTAACAGTGCCGGTCGAGTAATTGTTCATGTTGCCGTTGGTGACCAGTTGCGTTTCATTTAATCACTTGTATAGTGGTGCCAGTGTGTTCATTGAACCATGATGTCCCATTGTGTTATTTTGTACATGCATGTTACATTTGTCATGTGTATTGGAGTAATGATGTGTACACAACAACATAGTAGTGTTTGTCATGGCACATAGAAGTAAAAATGTCTGTGTGCCCCTTATTAATTGAATGTTACCAATTCTTTTACATATTGTGAATCATTTTTAAACAGAGATTTTGGCAGGTCAATTTAAAGTACTAAGTGTTCTAAATTGATTTTCTAAACACAACTTCGCTAGCATTGGGACTACTTTCAAGGTGGTCGCAATGAGGTTTTTGTCGATGTGGCCTCATCAAGTGTAAGGCCCAAGGGATGGCTTTATGCTTTCCCAAAGTAGAGTTCCAAGTACTCTACACTGTTAAACACTTTTTCTAAACACACCAAACGTTCACGTTACTTGATCCTCCAAATCATTGAACAGTTCTTCTAAACATCATCACAGACCCGCGGAATGGCTTTATGCTCTCCCTTAATAGAGTACCACGTACTTTAAATCTTCAACTTTCTTTTTTTTCAACAGACCAAACCAATATGCCTCTGTTTGTTCATCGTACCTTCGCGTTTGTCGCACATTTGATACGTCCACTAACTTGTTCACGGCGTATTTTTTTTCAAGACACCATCATCAAGTGTGAGGCCAACGAGACGGCCTTATGCCCGCCCATAGTAGAGCAACAAGTACTCTAAATTTTTTACTCTTTTTTTTCTAAACATACGACAATTCTTAACCATAAAGTAAATAAATTCATAAGTATTCTTCTAGTTCCGCGACGGTTCACGGCTCTTTTGTAGTAGAATACCAAATATTCTAAGTCCTGAAACATTTTTTGTAAACCCGCAATCCTCTTCGTTGAGGCCCCGTCGCGGTGGTCTAGTGGCTAAGGTACTCGGCTGCTGACCCGCAGGTCGCGGGATCAAATCCCGGCTGTGGCAGCTGCATTTCCGATGGAGGCGGAAATGTTGTAGGCCAGTGTGCTCAGATTTGAGCGCACGTTAAAGAACCCCAGGTGGTCAAAATTTCCGGAGCCCTTCACTACGGCATCTCCCATAATCATATGGTGGTTTTGGGGCGTTAAACTCAACATATCCAATCCTCGTGTTTAAGGTATTGGGACGACATACTGCTCTCCGATAGTAGAGTGTATGTGCTGTAAATCCCTCTTTTTGTTAACGCAACGCTGACTTCAAAGTCACTCTTTGTCGTCAGGAAAAAAGTGTGAAAAGTATCGTGCAGCAGTTAAATTGAAGGCGCATATGTAGTAACCACAATTCAAAGAGTATTCGGGGAGAATTTTCTGCCTCACGATTCGGTCGAAACCACTTATAACAATTTAACGTGCCAGAAAAGTGTTATTGTTTTAAGTACTAATTGCTATAAATGGGTTGCGCGAAAAAGTCAAAATGCAAGAACTGCAGACTGTTGTGAGAAAACTGTAGTATTGGATGGGATATGGCCAGTTAAAAGTATAACAAATCTGCCAATTTTTTGGACATGGTTGTAAATTCGACTCTATGGGACAACCAGAAGACTATTTCTTTGCACCATTTGAGAGTTTGGAGGCTGGAACTTTTGGAAGTCTGGACATTTTGCTCAAAATGTAAATCCGAAATTGCAACATAATGAAAATGAGCTTTGCCATAGCATTGCATAGGTATGCGGTGACGCATAATGCCAGTCCGAAAGGGCGCTGGAGAACGCTTCGGTTGTGGGAGGGGTATCAGAAACTTGTAGTTTTCATATACTTCTTTTTAGTCATTGATATAGAGTTCAATTTCATTTAGGCATTGGCCCCGAAAAGCTAGAATCTATTGTTAGAAAAGATAATGTTTGATGCGTGCATAGCTTTAAGCTGCTTATTTCCTCCGTATACAGCGTACAAATGGGGACGGTGCAACAGCTTCTCATTGTTATAACGAATATGTCATTAAAACCACTATTTATTTTATAAGTCGGTTTGACTCTGTTACGATCGTCTGCCTCTCGTATACTTGCGTTATTACATCGATGCCGGATCTTCGGGGGCAAGACCGGCGTCTGTGAAATCTGAACATACCTGAACCACGTGAATGAATTGTATGTACGTAGTGTAAAACAAATGTCAAAGAAGAAGACCATCTATGAAAGGTTCGTTGACTTTTGTGGCAAAAGAATGATGGTTCTATAAAGGTCAAAGTGTTTACTTCTGTGGCAAGAGAATGATGGTCCTTTGGAGGTCAAAGTGTCTGTCCGAGGTGGATGCTTGTATGCTTCAAAAGTATTTAGATATTGCGAACATTTCATTCCCAAAGTACAATACAATAAACACTTGCGCATGTTCATGACATACACGATGCCAAGAATTATTTATATAAACCTCCTTGGATACCTTCCTGCCTGTGTATGTTGGTAATTCGGTCGGTCGGTCGGTCGGTCGGTCAGTCGGTGTGCGACCTTAACTTGAATAGCCAGCAGACCTTTGAAACAGAACCCGATCTGATACGGAGAACTTTCAGAAGGTCTTAAGTGGTCTGTCTCTTAATAAGCCTAGTTTTCTAACAGCGTGCTGATCGACCGCACTATTACTGCTGCTCGGTTCAGGAGCATGTCAGGAGCTTGTACAGGGATGGCTCACTGCTCTGCCATTATTACTAGAAATTACTAGAACTTGTTACTTTTCTAAACGCGATATCTGGGAGCTAGTATAGTCTATCAGTTCTATATCCCTTTGAAATTCGCCGTCGAGAATCTGGATCATTTGGAGTGACCTTAGAGGATTCCAGAAGAAGCAAAAGCGCTCAAACGTTCTCTTTTTCTCCACTCGTTTGGCTCTTTTCCGGTGGCCTTGGCACTCAAAGAATCTGACGTGGCTCCAGCTGTATGTAGAAGAAACCACCGCATGCTTCCTTGTTCCTAACGCGTATCCGACAGATCAACCTCCAACTGCAGCAAGACTATTGCATGGTATCACTGCTCTTTCAAGGGAGAGGCCAACCATCAATACACGCCTTAAACATGTACTATCTTCCCCGTCCTGCGAAGGCCTCGTTTTAGCATATGTGTCATCGGGTGCTGTGTGTGGCAAGCCGTCAACCCTTGGTGATTGTAGGGGAATTCAATAGTTCTAACACTCACAGGGGTTACGACTATCAGAAGGCCCGAGGCACAGACTTCAAGGAACACATCTCCTCACTTAACCTCACACTGCATACCGATCCTGCACAGGCGACACGTTCTGGCAATTCGGTCATTCGCGACACACGCCCTGACCTCTCTCTCACCCGCAAAATCCGCGAGTCTACATCAAAATTTTTGAGCGAGACTCTCGGAAGCGACTATTCCTTGCTCTACGTTTCCTTCACACAGCGGCAGAAAATGTGCCAACAGGGGGACCTGGCTTGCTGAACCGATTTGCCTAAATTCACTTTGCAGCCATTTCGCATGCTACTCAACCCAGGTGAAAAATCCGTGTGGGCGTCATATGTCCTCTATACGCAGCGTGCGAACACTCACTGCCGTGTTTGGTTTAAATGTGTTACTTCCCATATGTTTATTTATGGTTGGTGTTATTTAAATATTTATAGTTCTGAGGAAAGCAGTGCAGTGTGGCGCTGACAAAATAGTATAGTTGGTGCTCTTCTTTTCCATAAATATAATTTGTTATGACATAGTCAAGCCATGGAAAGCAGAAACTTCAAACACAGCTAGTATAGGACCGACATGAACAGTTACCATTAGCAAGTATTATATTCGCTGGTGATTTTTAAATACATTCAAATTTATATAGCTGAATTTGGAATTGCCTATAGGCAGTATCGGAATTGGTGGTGAATTTTTTCATACATTCGAGTTTATGTAGAAGCAATCAACGTACGAGACCAAGGGATGGTCGTGTATGTGTGTTGATAACGACACACACAGATTAGGCGTCAGAAACAGACGTTGTATATTGACAGCATCTCTGCGAGAAAGGCACCAGCGGGCATTAGAAGCCTTGGCCGCATTAACGACAGAAGCTACGAACTCTGCCTCTCGCGTTCCTGAAGTTTTTGGTCGATCGGCATCGGCAAGGGGGACCTGCCAATACCCTGAGCGCAAATCTAATGATGAAAAAAACTCGGCACCTTGTAAAGTATCAAGGGCATCGTCAATCCTGGGTAAAGGATACACGTCTCTTCGAGTGATCTTATTTAGGCGCCGGTAATCCACGCAGAAGCGAACGGAACCATCCTTTTTTTTAACGAGCACTACAGGTGAGGCCCATGGACTTTGGGAAGGTTGAATGACGCCACGTTGCAGCATATCGTTCACCTGTTCGGTAATAACTTGGCGTTCCTTCACAGAAACACGATATGGTCGCTGTCGTATTGGCGCATGGGAGCCGGTATCGATGTAATGTAGAGTGGTAGAAGTGCGGCCAAGTGAAGGTTGAACAACATCGAAAGATTCACGGTACTGGTACAGCAGTTGGAGGAGTTCAGATCGTTCAGATGGTGAAAGTCCGTCTGCGATCGCCGAATCGAACACTTTTGAAGCCTGTAGATGAGAGTGGTTAAGAGCACTGACGGCGGCGAGGTCACTTTGGGATGATTCTTGCGGCACGGTAAAAATTTGTCCGTTATCAATGGGCTGTACGCATCCAAGAGACTCGCCTTTAAACAGTTTGATGGTATGCGGAAAGGGATTGGTAAGGCAGAGAGCACTGACTCCATTAGAAATTGAGAGGGCTGAATAAGGGAGCAGAAGTGGTTTCCTACTTAGAAAGAGGCGTGATGGCTCGAAAAATGCTACTTCATCACGCATGCCGTCGGAGACCACAGGGAGCAAAACAGCTGTTGTCGGTGGAATGTCAGTGTCTTCTTTAACAACTAGCTTGTGCGCGGCTTGATTAGTGTGGTCGTAGGGCTGCTCGAAGAACGGAAGCAGTTCAAGTTCGGAACGGGCACAGTCTATAACGGCACAATTACGGGATAGGAAATCCCAGCCAAGTATGATGTCATGAGAGCACGAGGAAAGGACGATAAACTCAACAATGTAGTGGTCCTCCGCAATTTTGAGTCGGGCAGTGCAGGCGGCTATAGGTCGAACAGGTTCTCCATTTGCTGCACGTAAAAACATATCAAGCGGCGTGGTCACCTTTCGGAGCTTGTGGCAAAGTTTGGCGTCTATAACAGACACAGCGGCACCGGTATCCACAAGAGCGTATGCACGGGCGCCGTCTACAAAAACTTCGACGATATTTGACGGCAAGGTGCGAGGACTTGAACATTTCGATAGCGCAGTTCTTGCCCCTTGAACTGCGACGGCTAGTTTCCCTCATTTTGAGGGGCTGGTCGTGGACGCATGGGTGACAAGGAGCGTCGATTGGGTGAAGGTGAGCGACGAGACGAAGTTGCCGGATAGTCACGGGAAGACATGTTTGACTGACGATCCGAACTTTCATAACCAAAAGGTGGTCGGTCCATGTAATTGCTTCGTGGTCGGACGTCTGTGTAGGCGGGCACGCGACGACGGCAGTATCGGGAGATATGGCCAGGTCCGCCGCACGCAAAACAAATCGGCCGGTTATCGCGCGTTCGCCAGGCTTTTGCAGCAAGGGGCGCCGCCCACGCGGCATACGGCTGAGTCGAGGCTGTGGTAGCGAGGGGAGGAGCCCATGCGACGGAAGACTGAGTAGGAGCGGTGACATGCGGCAGTCCATTGAACGGCGAGGGCTGGTGTGGCTGCTGCCTCTTTACTGCGTCAGCATAAGTAGGGGGCGCGGCGACAACTTGCTGCTGAAAGGGCACTGGCATAGCCTCGGCAATCTGGTCCTGAAGTGCATGTCGGAGCATGGGAGCTAACAGTGTCGGTGGTTGCTCTTGCTGCTGCTGCGGGAGCTCTTGGCGCTGACAAAACGGCAGGAGGGAAAGCTGACGTGCGACCTCCTCACGCACAAAGTCTTTCATTTGTGCTAGAAGGCGGGAGTGGTCAGGTACGACGTCCAGGGCAGCGAGTGGTTGGTTAGGCTGAAATGGACGACGGGTGAGAGCTCGTTGCCGTCGCAATTCGTCGTAGTTCTGGCACAGAGTTACCACTTCAGACACCATGCAAGGAGACTTTGCCAGGAGCATTTGAAAGACGTCGTCATCAACACCTTTCATAATGTGCTGGATCTTGGCACTTTCGCTCATCGCGGCATCGACGCGCTTGCAGAGATCGAGAATATCTTCAATATAGGCGGTAAACGTTTCGCCAGGTTCTTGTGCCCGTGAGCGCAGGCGTTGTTCGGCGCGCAACTTCCGCACGGCAGGGCGACCGAAAACCGAGGATATTGCCTGCTTGAAAGTGGCCCAGTTCTCGAACTCGGATTCGTGGTTTGTATACCACAGTTTCGCCACATTAGCCAAGTAAAAGTTGACGGCGCTCAACTTAGCAGCGTCATCCCACCTGTTTGGTCCACTGACTTTTTCGTAGGACGACAGCCAGTCCTCGACGTCCTGGTCTTCGGCGCCCGAAAAGATCGGGGGGTCTCGCTGGTGAACCGGGCCGGGGCAAGTAGGAGCCGCGAGAGGTGCTGTCTGTTGAGCAGCGTCAACTTGCATGGTCGACGGCAGCGTGCGGGATCGGAGTTCCAGGGTGTAGGTGATGCAGTTACCCAGCATCTCCACCAAATGTAAAGGGGGTTTATTGAAGGACTGAGCAAGCGGGTGGTAGCTCTGAAAGAAACGCAGGCGAACCCAGATGACGGTGCTTGATCGCCGATCTCGTGCCTTCTTCTTGTGCTGATGATAGCTCACCTGATGGTATCAACGTCTTTCTTATTCACTACATGTGTATTAGTGTGTGCTTGAGCAGAAGTTTTGGTTATCCTATAACTGGCAAGTGTAAACCATGCCGCTCCTCGACAGTGTTCACGTTGATTCGGCATTGGAGTGCTTACACATTTGATAGCCCTCTCCAGGAGAAGACGTATTCAAAAAGATGACCATAGAAACCAGAAAACTTTACACTAAACGAATCTTCACTGCCACACTCGTGTTTAGATGGTCAAGTGTTGCGGCAGTTGTAGGAGTGTCTAAGACGTCGTATACTAGGAAGAATATCAATGGCAATGTGCATGACACGTTGACCTACGTTGGATGAAGCACTGTTACTGGCCAAATCTTATGAAATGATCTGACCTGTCCGCACTACATACGTGTCACTTGTTCAATGAGCTGGACAACGACTTCCAGTCCAGCTCAGTGAAAAAGGAACCTTTATGCTGTTTTGAAATGTCAGATCATTTCATAAGACTTGGTAGGTGACCGTGTTTCTTTTCATTCAAGTCAGCATTTCAAGAGGTTTTTTTAAGGCACGGGGTGCTTGCAACTTCTACTTAAATCCTCCAATTTTTCGGAGAAGTGAAAGTTGCTGCGTAAAGTGGATCTTGCGACGGAGATGCTCCAGATCTGCGAATGGAACAATCAGGGAGCACTCTCAATCTGGCAATAGATTAGACTTGCTCCACATAGAACAGCAGAAGAAAATATATTACCGGAAGTGCTCCGAATCCACCAATAGATGACACCATAAGAAAAAAAGAAGAAATCGCTATTCTTCTAACGCTAGGTTCTCACGTGCGAAACGCCGTTATGGACGCTACGCAATGCGTACGCATTTCCTCACGACTGCTATCGGTGAGGTGGGGGAATTTTTATCCATTCACTAATTACTAAAGCTATCGGGGTTTCCGCTGCTGCTTGTGGGCTGAAAAATTCAGGACAAGCGTTTAAGACAGTGAAGTTTATTGCAAACTGGTAACAGCATTTCAAGTGAGTACAACTGTCTGGAGTAGCAAAATCACTTCAGTGGCGTGTACAAACAAAAGAACATAGACAGGATGTAACACACAGCACTTCAATATTCTCACAGATCACGAGTCACTAAAAAACACAGAAAAAGAAACGAAAAAAGCACATAATGGAACAGATTCACATATCACGTGCGACAAAAAGCAATTTTCTACCCCCCCCCTTTTTCAGAGTTAAAACGGCGGTAAAGGAAATTCAATATTCCCATTCTGAACTCCACAAAAACGTGTATGCCACCTTTTGATAAAGGCTTCTTCACCCTGAGTTTCCATCTGTTCGGTAAGGTATCGAACCATGATCATTCTAATCTTCTGTAACGCTGGGTATGCAGCTCGTTGTGGTCGTCGTCGTGCTTCGGCCACACAGCGGTGATGCCACAAGACGAACATTGTGACGCACAGTACGAGTTGTTCAAATAAGCCCCTTCTGCGTTGTTGGCCCGAAGGAATTGACACTCCGAATTGACGACGCACGACGTGCCACACACCTTTGGCCGCTACGCATTCAAACGTCGTCTAGCGGATCATTTTTAGGGGCGAAACGTCTTATAACGGCACTCGTTCGTCCCTCGTAGTTTGTAACAAGTATAACATTTTGACCTCCAAGGTGGTGCCAGTGAGAGACTTCTTCTGTGCGTTGTTGAACAATAAAAAATACATTTCAATAACTGCTAATGGGGAATGAGAGACAGGAGCATTCGGCTTTTAGTTAACGCGCAGGCTGCTATCAACATTAGTAGCCATTGGCATGTACATTGAGCACTATCTGACAAGAAAGGGTTGCTACATTATACTCGCTGGGTGTAACCTCCTTAGCTTTAGAAAGGTTTAGCGAGCGTTGAGCCGCAGTGCCATGAATACAATGAACTTGTATATACCATGAATGAACTCGAGGTGGTTAGAAATGGGAAGTAGATACGAAGCGCAAGCCGTAAGAAAGTAAAAGCCGAATTCTCCGCCTCTCATTTCCCATTAGCAGCTATTGGCATGTACATTGAGCACTATCTGACTGAAAAAGTTTGCTACATCATACTCGCTGGGCGTAACCTCCTTGGTTTTCGAAAGCTAGAGCGAGCGTTTGGCCGCATTGCCATGAATACAGTGAACTAGTATATACCATAAACTCGAGGTGGTTAAAGGTGGGAAGTGGACCCGAATCGCAAGCCGTAAGAAAGTGTGCGTGTGCCACCTCTCGTTTAGTCCTTGGAATGTCCGCTGGATGGCGGTGCTTCTATATGGGGAATATACGATGAAAAGATGCGAGATGGTGGTACTTGGAGTGTTGAATAGATGGACGAACGGACACATTGACAGATGCATAGATGGACGCATGAACGGACGCAGGGGCGGCTGCATGGACGAACGCAGGGACGGACGCACGAACAGACGCACGGACGGACGGGCTGATGGACACAAGGACGGTCACACTGACGGACGCATGGACGGACGGAAGCAAGAACGAATGGACGGACGAATTCTTCGCCCCCCTCTCCATCATTCACTCCGTGGATATGCTGCCATTTTTTTTTCTTTTCCCGCCGTTGGGGCAGTGGTCATCCGGAACGACGCTCCACTTTGACAGTCTCTGACGAGTGGGCAACGCGTCCCATCGCCGCTGCCGATCGAATTTTCTATTTCCGGTATGTGATTGTTCCGAAATTTCTTCCACTTGCTGGGCCTCCATCTCTGTTTTTCCTCATCAGTAATCGAGTGACTGATTACCATTTCGCTAAAGCGTGCGGGTGCGAGCTTTGCAAATTATTCTTCGGTGGCGTTGCCGTCAACCGAATGCTTGAGGCCCTCTGCTGCCTTATAAAAGGCATGTGGGTGTTCTGCTTGAGGTCCCCGGTACCTTTCCGACGTGAATGCGGCTCCAAGAGTTTCGGTCCAATATAGCAATAAGCTACGACCAGGATAGCCATTGTCCTGAAACAATTTGTGAACTGTTTTAGCTGCAAGTGCCTTTGTAAATGTCGCAACATCTGGCAGACAGAGTCCTCCACAACTCTTTGGGAGCTTCAGGAACTTTTGTTGAACTTTCGATGTCTTCCCGTACCATAGGAAAGCTCCAACCAATGACGCAAAGCGACTCGCAAAATGTTTGGGTTTGAGTGCATGGTGCCCGATATAAAAAGCATATGCGCATGCTTTGGTTTTCACCACCGTCACTTTGCAGTCAAGTGACAAATTGAAATCAGTGGCATACGCGAAGACTGGTGTGACCCTATGTATGGCGTCCTCCCAATTTCGTTTGGCCACCTCCCAGTCTTGAAGTCTTGAAGGTATACCCCGAGAAGCTTTACGGCATCCACGTATTGAATACCACCCGGCAAAGAGCCGTGGAAGCCACCGTGGAAGTCACAACATAAAAAATTATGACATGTTTGTCATGAATGTCATGATTTACAATTCATGTTCTTGCTGCTCTTGTGGTGGTTTCGTTCTCATGAAATCTTTCAAAACTGTTATGGTATGACATGACTGCATGGCGACCACCAGTAACCTACCTTAACATAAAAATCATGACATGCGTGTCATGTAACATAGCTACATGTGACGCTCATGATGCGCTCTCAGTCATTTCGCTAGCGTCACATATACCAAATTTGGTATTATGGTATGGGAATGGACGACGAAGGTATCTGACTGGTGCAAACATGATAATCATGAGATGCGTGTCATGTAACAACATGACTACATGCCACGCTCACGATGTGCTGGCGCCCGTTTTGCTAGCTTCATTTATACGAAATTTTGTATTATGGGACGTGCATTTAAACGAAAGTATGAGAGTGGCGCAAAGATGATAAACGTGAGATTCGTGTCATGTAACAACATGACTACTTGCTACACTCATGATGCGCTCGCAGGTGTTTCGCTAGCTTCACATATACCAAACTCGGTATTACGCGATGCAAACGAATGACATAGGTAAATGACACATCCAAACATGATAATCACGACATGTGTGTAATGTAACAACATGACTACATGACACACTGATGATGCGCTCGCGGCCGTTTCGCTAGCTTTACATATGCCAAATTTAGTATTACGTGACGTCAATGAATGGCGAAGGTATGTGACTGGTGCAAACATGATAATCATGAGACGCATGTCATGTGAGTGTCATGTGAGAACATGACTACATGCCACAGTCAAGGCGCCAATACATTTCTAAATGACCCGGCGCGCGTGCGCGTCGCGTTCGGTTCGTCACGTCACACCTGCGTTGCCACGCCAGGCGGCGCTCCTTCCATATACTCGCAGGCCACCACCATCGATAACCTGCACACTTAACCAAATCTCACCCTTAAGGGTGTAAATGAGCTTGTCGCCAGACGAGCACCCTTTGCTCCTAATTGGGAGTTCAAAAAAGGGTGCTGAGAAAGGGTGCAGAGCAAATATTTTAAAGGGTGTAACGAGTGCACCCTTTAAATAAATGTGCTGTGATGTCATAACACCCTTTCAAATGGGTGCTGGAAGGGTGCTCCACATCGACGTACCAGTGGGCCAAATCTAGGCTTGATGCTGGAGATGGCTAAAAATGCAGATTTCTGTATACTCCGTAGACCATGCCGAGTGACAGCCCACATACGGTTTGTTAGTACTTGAACACATCTACTAAGTGGTCCATTCCACCCTGAACACGTGCACCATGCACGCGGCCGGCCCTCCACAGAGTGCCTTCCGCACGCGCTTATGAAACTAGCACTGAAACACAGTGACAGCTCTAGGTGGGGCTTTTGCATCATCGTCTTTTAAAACACAGTGTCTCTGCAGTGAAGCTACTGGTAAGTTGGCTGCAGTGTTTTGATTTCTCTATGTGCAGGCAAATAGAGAATGTGGCACTGTTATCGAAAAGTGTTGCAATTGTGCCTTACCCTGACCAGGTGCTGTTCCTCGGGTTTTTGTTTTTTGCTGCTCTGGATAGAACAAGCTGCACTTACTGCACTTTTTAACAACGGTGTCGAATTTTAGATAAGCTTGTACTGTTGCAAGAGCAAAGTTAGCTTCACCACAAAGGATGTGATTTGGCGAAGCCACCATTCTCCAGCAGTCAACAAAGTGGAGGCCCCACTTACAGCTGTCTGTGCGTTTGTGTACTAGTTACCAAAGTGCCCTCTAGAAGCGCTCAGCAGAGTGCCGGATGCATGGTGCAATGTTCAAGGTGGAAGTAGATAATATGTAAATATATACATACCTTAAAGCAAGCTATATTGAATAAATATGTGTGTTTCAATAATCATGAAATTGATTCCAGAGTGCGTATATGGCCTGTGCTACCCATTTTTGGTCCAGAATGAATGTGATCTATTCAAGGTCCCTTCCTGCATACATGCATGCACAATTTATGGATGCTTGGTCACCATACAGACATGCATGCCTGCAAACTAAAAATTCACAAGTTTTGAATACTGGTGATTATTTGTGATTATTTCAAAAGCCATAAACTCACTTTAAAAGACACACAGATAATATGCACTAAATACAGAGCCTTACCACATTGAGCTCTTTTAAATTATGTGTAGCAGACGTGAGTTTTTATGCATGTGAGAATGCAAGATATTAGGCCCCAACAAAATTTATGACAAATAAATTAATATGATGCAAATAGTCACTATATTATTGTACATAGCATACAACCTAAAAATATTGACAATAGTAAACATGAGCTATGACCTTCTGAATCGATTGTAATGGTGAGATCTTTGTGAGTGAGAATCAATCTTCCGTTTTTCAAATCTTTTTCTTATGAGCAGACATCTTTTTTGTGACGAGACTTTTTTTAACTTTTAACATTCTGACTTCCCTCCTTGCATAGTAAATAACAAATAAACTATTTAGAACAACAAAATATAAGTTAGAGGCACCAGCAGTCCAAAGGCGCTTTTGAGGGTGTTGCCAGTGCCCACAAAATTGAAAAAGAAAATGGATAGGAAAGTAGGCGTGTGGTAAAACATGTGGGCTTATATAGCATGCTTTGGTCATCATGCTAAAAGCCTTGACTACAAACTTGCTCAAGGCTTATTTACAGCTCTCCCTTTATGTGTGGTGGTGCGCATACGTGTGGTGGTGCGCAGGCGTGCGCTGCGTTGCTTTCACATATACGCATTTCGGTGCGTCCGGCACTCTTTCGTATCGAAAAGAGGCAGACGCAGTTGTCTGGGTAAGCATTGGCGCCAAATGCAGCATGTCCCATTTCGCGCCTGTTGCCGTCCGGCCGCGCAGATGAACGCTGGCGTACATCGAAGATGAACGCAGATGAAGGCTGGCACGTCAACGTTATATTGATGTATATTGGACCCTTCATAATGCACTTGACGCTGTTTCGCTAGCTCCACATATATTAAATTTGGGGTTACGTGACGTCAATAGATGACGAATGTATACGACTGGTTTAAACATGAAAATTATGACACGCGTGTCATATAAGAACCTGACAACCAACCACGCTCACAGCGTGCTCGCGGCCGTTTCGCTAGCTCCATATATACCAAATTTGGCATCACGTGACGTGAATAGATGACGAAGGTAAACAAGACATCCAAACTTAATAATCATGACACGGAAGTCATGTACGGCATAATTTACCTCCACCCCGTAAGGTTGTGGTGATTTAAAAGTGGCACATCAACCTTCTTCATTCGTGCTGCGCATATCATCGATTCCCACTATACGTGGGATCTGCCAATTTTTTATGATGGGCCATTAAGTTTTTTCTGGTGTTGTAATGATAGCCTTCTAGTGGACAAGGTGTCTGTCAAATGTCAGTGGTGGCACTCATCCCGGAAATTTGAATAATCCGAAACGTTTATGCTAGAGTTCAATACACTAAACGTCTATGCTTACGCCTTATGTAGACAGCAACAAGGATGATTTCAACAGGCCTTCTCGGAAGAGTTAAAATGACCCGGTCGGCTTATTTCATTCATTCAGGCATTCATTCGTTGGTGCGGCTATCAGTCTTGAATCAGTCTGCCTGGCGCCATGTTTTGCTACAACATCGTGCTATATTTTCGAAGGTATAAATTCAAGAATTCTCCTTTTTGTGGTATCTTGCTCAAAAGATGAACTGGAAAGTAACCTACATTTTTGCAGTACGTCTACTTTGGCTGGCTACAGTAACCACAACTTGAATAGGCAGCCGAACTATAAAACATAACCAGGGGTAGCGCAGAGAACTATTAGAATGTTCTGCGCTAGCAATCACCCTATGCAACGTGCCCGCAAATGCTGAAACCATATCTACGCTGGTCGACAGCTTTTCACATATAAAGGGACGGCTTAATGCTCTCCCATAAGCGAGTATGAAGTACTCTAAACTGTGAAAAATATTTTTCTAAACACAATCGCTACCTCGAGCTTAGGCATTGCAGGAAATTACACCCCTGCATGAGGCCAAATGTTGTGGACGCGGCCTCATGAAGTGTGAAGTACATGGGACGGTATTACGCTCTCTCATTGTAGAGTGCCACGCACTCTAAATGGCTATTTTTTTCTGAATACAAACAGGGCTTTCTCCTTACTCGAAATTACTTGCAACGCTTCTATGGAATGTATCTGTGTGCCTGCTGGTCAGGCGTGAGTTCGTTGATGGCGTAGTTTTTATCACGACGCCCTCATAATTCGTGAAACCCCTGGGATAGCTTTAGGCTTATAGTAGAGCACTTCGTACTCTAAATTGTTAACAACTTTTTCTTAACACGTATATATCGTGCTTAGGCATTTTAAGGGCGAAGCTCCTAAACCCATGGGTCTGTACATGCTTGTCTATCTTGGTACGTGACCGCCTAGTTCTATGACTCACTCAGCAGGTGCAGATGAACGAACAGACAGATGGAGAGACAAACAAACGAACAGACGGATGGAGGATCCATCGTTTCCTGATAAAACCCTCCAAAGCTTTGCCACACTCATCTTTCACTATGTGGATATGCTGTGATTTTTCATATGATGCTATCTTTGATGAATAGACACTGTATTAAAGTGTTGGTAGTGTCGTCCTGAAATGAAATAAACTTTTTCTAAACACAACCTGATACGGCATGCACAATGCGCCTTTTACCAACCTGATAAGGAAACATCATGTAATACATTGGAGAAGCACTTGTGCGAAGTATAGCACTCTAAGAAAGAATCACCGCATTTCCACGAAATAAATGATGATGAGTGAGTGAAACATCGGGGGATAATTTCGGTAACCGTTACTTTCCGGGTATTGACGAAGTATAGCAGATGAAGAATAGCATTCACTATGCTATCCTTCATCGTTCTTCGGAGAAGCGGGGTATCCGCTACGAACTTGTTAACAATTTTGTGCAATTGTTTCATGCAGTGGCTGACGATGATGAAGAATTATGCCTGAACTGGGTATATGCCACAGTTAATAGGGTATGAAGAACTGGTTTTATTATGAGTTTAAGCATTGGACGACCCACTCGTAACGCAATTCGTCTCGTGTGACACCTGGCTGTTACGTTTATGTTCTAAAATGCTTTATTACTCACATAAACGCGATTCCTGTACCGACATCAAGCCTGTCTAAGGCCAGTTTAAAAACGAGTTCCAAGCACTTGCTAGACTCGTACGTTGGCACGCAGCAGACCCGGATTCAAATGCCATGGTGTCATTAGGGTTTCCTATTTACTAAGCTTGCTTTTTTTTCATTAGATATTGGTAACGAACACCGGTGGCGCTGGCCAACTACGACGCTATGCGTGACCCGTGTTCTGATCTCATAACAGCAAAAGTTTATCCAATCCCATTTCACTGTAATACAGCATATTCACGTAGTAAATGATGATGAGTGGCCGAAGCTACAAAGGTACATTGGTAGACACTGAATCCCACTCGCAGCCGCTCCAGAATTTCGGGGAGCCTGTTCCAGTGTACTTCCGCGCCAAAAATCGTGAGGAACACATGCGGTTTGGCTGGCTGGCGAATCATGGCAAACAGTTCCTTGCGGCGTTCTCGAAAGTATCGCACAGTATTGGGCACGCCCCGCATAAAGGCCAGGTCTCGGTTGAGCACTTCGTCCATGCACTAGCGCCCGCCGCTCTCGAGTTGCTGCCGCGTGAACAAGCTGCTGGTGGGAGTGAGTGCCGCGGTGCCATCTAGTGAGCACTAGGAGTGCTATTAGTGGATACGACAGACAACGGTGGACAAGCCCACGCCCGAAGGAGCTTCGTCTCAGAAATGTTATGAGTAGCGTTTTAGGTGATTGCAGTGTAGCTAGAAGAAGCACGCGAACCACAGCAAAAGTAATCGTTTTTTTTTTGCTTTTCTTTATTGCACACTATTTTTTCTTATTCAGTCGTGATTCGTCTTCTCGGAAGATCTACCATAGAAAAATTTCATGCCTAATATGCCTGACTCATTCGTGCGTTATTGAGATGACAGCCTGATATGACAAAAAACTCTCAAGGGTTTACCTTTCAATGACCGTTCGTGTTCTTTGCGAAGACATAGTGCTGCTCCGCAATATTACAAGCTCAGTAAGCTGCTTTGAAAGCTGATAGTGTTCCTAATTATTATTGCAGTAATGCACGAACAATGGATATTAAGTTAGTGCGTGTACACCGGAAAGCTCTTGTAGCTTTATTTCTTTGCAGACATTGCAGTTTATGGCTGCTACTTTCCACTTGGCTGAAAGTAGTGTTGCCGTCGGAATGGTGGCGCAGTCGCTGATACGCTCTCCTCATTAACGGTGCCGCTGTTTCTTTTACGACGCCTTCGAATTGTTATCGTGGGAGACGCACTCAAGAGACACAATACGTGAAGCTGCAGTAATAAATTACACTCCTAAAGCAGTGAATCGATTGTCTTTATCTCCAAGTAGTAACTTGGTGAGCTCGAAGGAAAATGCCTAGAGAAAACTAGCTAAGCTACCTGCGGCTGTGGTGAAGTGGTTATTTAATAATGGAGCGAGTCGGCTTGTTTGAAGTGTGCTCATGAATGCTGGAGCAAACAAGACACAGGACTGTAAGGATGTACATAGTGTTTTCTAACGTCTTAAACATTAATGGAAAAACAAATCACATGGTCCCATGCGTTCGTCTAAAGTCACTCGAAGACGAACTCCTCTCTTATTTTTCGTCTCCGGTCTTGACCTTTCAGTGCTCCTCTCCTGAATATTTGCGAACTTACGTGTCAACTTACGTGGGGAGGGTTTGCACTACCACCCTCTCCCTCCCAGATTGGAAGCGTTTCAAGACACCTGTCCCTTACCTGATCTTGCGATGCCTCCGTGATCAGCACTCCCTTGACCGAATGGTGATCTCGTATGATGATGTCATCTTGTGACGTCAGTGTAATAGAACGTCATGGAGACTTCATGTCACCTTCACAAATAACAGGGCTGTCATCGCGTGACTGTGATTCTTGGTGCATTTCTAAGTGAGATCGACTGTCAATTTTCACGTATCATGAATCATCCAAGGTTTTAGCCTAAAAATGTTGAAATATTTACGCAAAATGGGAGGCAATGGACAACAGGACCGCGATCCTTTGAGAGAAATTTCTCTTAAAAAATACTGCCAATGTGTTTATTAGATGCGAAGTAGCTCTTCGACTAGCATGAAAAACACCGTCCGTCCGTGTCTCCGTACCAACGCGCCGCAGAGATTTCTCCTCGCCACAGTTGTAGGAACGACGCCAAGTTGGAGAAGCCGCTGCTGCGCGTTGACATTACTCTCTACCTGAGCCGCTGCCGCAGCCGGCTGCTCCCAACACGCCTAGGTGGTGTTTCTCCTCCACCCGCTCTGAACAAACTTTTCGCTCGCTTCACCCTCTCCAACGCCCACAACACTTAACCGCGCTAAGGCCGCGTTCACACTGAGCATTCCGGCCGCCGAAAGTGCTCCGAATCCGGTTCGGTGGCGGCGAGTTCCGCCGAAAGGGCCCTCTCCACGCCGATCGCTCTCGGACCGATTTTTGCGGCGTCTGCCGCCGAATCGGTCACCGCGGACCAATAGGAGCGCCAGTGAAGGAATTTCGAAAAATGGCGGCCAAGCGCTACTCACTTGTTACGCCGCAGTGCACGTAACTGAGTGTTGAAACCAACGGGAGTTTACCTATTCTGTGCCTACTTTGCCTCCGTATTTCGTGAAAGAGGTGACCGAGCTTGTTGCTGTCTTGCAGAGCAAAACAAACCCACCAACGCCGCTGGCGTCGGTAGTTTTTCTGCTCTTCGTGCATTAAAAGACAGCCACTTGCCAGCAAAGTAAGCAGTACTGTCTTTTCTTGCTTCTTGCGTACGAGAATCGTCGAAGTATACACCACCGGATAGCGTAGTAGCGTTTGCAAGCCGCGACAACAACCGGGTGACAGCGAACCCATCCCGCGTTCGCCCCGTAGTAGATGGCATATTCGGCGGCGCGGGGCGCGTCCAGTGCGAACGGCGCTGCGTTTCGGCGGCAGGGGAATTTCGGTCGCTGTAGAAAGCGGATGTTTCAGTGTGAACTAGGCATGAGTGGAAACCATCTTTCGGCTCGTTGATTTGCGATGAAACTTACACAAAACCCAGCCCGCCTCCCATGTCTTTGCGCTTTAAAGAAACGTTTACACTAGTGAAGGCTACACCGAGTATCGCTTGAAATTGTTTTCCAGCACCCGCAATTACGCCCGTTTCAGCCGGGTCAATAGCGTACGCACCACTGCCGCCACGCATCCCATTAAGGTTCCCTTCTGAGAGAAGGCCCATAATTTTTTTGCCTACACGGCGTGCAATAATGCATGTTTCTTTTATGAAATGTAATTACGGAGAGGCTGCTGCCAAGGTATTTCTTCGGCTACTCTTTTAACACTCCGCTTACATAATCATTTGAGCCATGAAATTGTCAGTAACAGTAAACCTGAACGAAATTCATGAACAACAATCTAAACCGGGCTCACTCAGACCCAAGCTCACCGAAGTATTACTCATTCTGACTCAAACTTAGACTCGCGGCTTGAACTGATGCTGAGTGAGTCAACGCACGAGTCCGCTAGTGGACTTCAGGAACATTTGACACGATAGGGAAGCACTTCCACGCACATGCTTGGAATTTATGCGGCCCAAGGAACGATGAAATCTACGTGATCAAAAGCCAAATAACGCCTAGGCGTTTTTAGTTTTTTTGCAAAACAGCCAGGCGTTTTGATTAACTCCGAGTAAGTGTAATTGAACTGCTCTCTCACGGAAAAGATTGCGCAATTCGTTTTCTACTCGGCGTTTCCATGGGACGTGGAGAAGAGTCTATTGTCTGGATAACATACCTTGCAAAGACGCTTACACGTTTGCCTCAAAGAACGTTTTTTTTTTTGCAATCCATGTATTCAATAAAAGTTTATGTCTGTGTAGACAACGAAGAAGAACTTTTTGAATATCCCCGACAAGAAGTAGAACCGAGAGAAGATTGAACTTTCTTTCTGGTTCGAATGAAACTTGTTCCGTACACTAAAAGACCACGTGTCACAGCTTTTCACCGAAATGACACAGAGCATTTTATTGCATCATGTTAGGCTTCATTTCTAGGATAAAATTATTGTATATTCCATGAACTAAGACAGTCCTTGCTTTGGTAAATATTATATTTATGTACTACAGCACATTTCTTCAACGGTGCACCCATGCGCTGCCCATTTCGCAGTGTCCTCACAGTCTTTACACTTTCACGCTCACAATTACTCCTTCAGGTAGGGCTAGCTATATCTGCTTCGTACGACACCATGATTTCGACAGTATGATTTCGTACCGTATCTGTCTCGTATAACGCTATGATTTCCACTACAGTGAGTCCACTGAACTAACCTCTGCGTTAAAGATGTAATCCAGCACATCCTGCTACCATAGGCCTCAATATCATATCCCGTTTTGGCGAGTGTAATCATTGCATTTTCTTTTAGTTTTCATGATTATATTCGGCTACGAGAGAAGTGCTGTGGCCGTTCGTAATCATAGTAACTAAAAATATGGAATGCTTAAACACGCCAAACCAGAGGCCCATGGAGCGGGGGACAGGCGTGGCCAGACAGTGTTGAAGCAAAAGTCGCCCACTGCACGCTACGTGCGTCTTGCCGGACCTCAATAAATTTTGCACTCTTCCCCTGATTATGCTGATATGGAGGGGGTGTAATGGGGCAAAAGCGTGGTGTGGTCAAAGTTGGTAAGGCGTGCAGAAGTCTGCGGAGGCCTGCACATGTCAATGTGTTCGTAAGTCACAATAAACAGCAACCGCAGCTCTCACCCTTCACTTTTAAATTTTTATATGCTTGCAAAATGTTGATTCTACAAGGGAGGTCCTCTGTCGCCTTTAGATACCGCCCAAGCATGGCGCACGACTATAGCTCATTATCACCCTGCTTAAACCTCGCTGCTCCTCATCTTTCTCGCCTTCTTGCAATGCGCATCAAAGGAGCTTTGGCCCAACACGTAAGTGGTGCCGACACTGGGTCCCCCTCACTCTTTTTCACTGTGTCCACATTAGGGGCGCTGTACGCACCTCAGGTTGGCTTCCGCGCCACGCGTAAGTTTTCAGTCGACGTTTGCTTCTTGTGTCTGTGGTGTCATGTGTCTGTATTTCCACGCTTCCTCTCGAGAAATAAATTTTGAGTTGCCGTCTTTTCTTCATCATCAGTTACATTCCACAAAAGGTTTGGTGTTTCTCCTGAAAACCGCTGTGACTGTTAGTTGCAGTCTAAAATAACCTTCAGTATAAAGCAGCATATCCAGCAAAATGTTGTTCAAAAAGCTTGCACCACTGTTGCAGCCGAAGCTAACCAGCATGCTGTGCGAAGATCGCTGTAGCTGGCTCCGTAAGCGCTAGACGCCAACATGGTTTGTCTCTTATCTTGCTATTTTCTAATCCCCCCTTGCGATGAGCATTCCTCATGAAACTCAAGCTCATGTATCAGGGACGACTCAGTGCTCTCCCATAGTAGAGTACCAAGTACTCTAAGTCGTTAACCACTTACTCTAAACACGTCGTTTGTCGTCGAGTATAGACGTGGTTCATGTTCAGTAATTTGTCGTTACTGTGATCTCTTCAGTTGCCTAAGTATAGAGTAACACATTTACAGGCAATGAAGGAATCACGCAGGCAACGTTGTAGTTTGGCATCTCACGGTTCATAGTACCATGACCACAAGTCCAAATAAATTCATATGGGTGAGGACTACTAGCGAACCTTTAACGCCTGCCCGATCGCATGTCGGTCATGAGCATCTTCCGAGGGTTACATTGTTAGGGGACTGATGCAACACCAAAGAAATAGAAATCAATCAATCAATCAATAATTTATTTTCCACTTCAGGAATTAGAAAGCATGCGAAGAAAAAGCTGTTGTGAGCTTGACTAGGCTTCTCAGCCGTATACAGTTCAGCATGCAGTGATGGTATACAGAAAGTTGCGTACATAAGTATAAACATACAGAAAGAACACATTATTCAACACGCCATAAAAAACATCAAACATAAGCTCAAATCTAACATTTCAGACATCAGCTCACCAAAGAAGCATGAAGTGCAGACTTGCAACAATAAATGTCAAAATCATTTTGCGATGACAGGTTTAACAAAGAGGGCAAGGTCGTTATTAGCATCTGGGCCCCGTAACTTGTGCGCGGTGTTCTGGTTTCGTACTTTATCATCAGCAAATAAAGAATAATTTTCCGGTGAAAAAAACAAAAAGCAAATGCAAGTATGAAAAGGGAAAATGATTAGCAAGCACGAAATATTGAGAGATCTTAATCATTAACATAATGCCCGAAGGCAGCAGTGGTGTTTGTACAGCTCATTTTCCGAAAACTTTAGATGTCTCACCAGCGCGAAAAGTGAGCCTCAGTGTCTATGGCGCTAGTTTATAAATGGTGAATGCAATAAATCAATAATAAGTGATGGGGTTTGGTGAATCAATATCCCGATATGATTATGAGAAACACTAGTATAGTAGAGGGTTCCAGAAATTCAAACCACCTGGGGTTCCTTAACGTGCATGATTTCTTGAATCATCACATGATGAAGTCAGCCTGTCACATCATTTCAGCAAACGTCACTAAAATATGTTACATCATCAGGACGTCATTCTATAACGTCACCGACTGGCAAAAGCTGGACGATCCCGGATTCAGTGCAAAAAAACACAGCGGAGGCTAAAGAGGGAGCAGAATGGATAGGTGCAATTATGGCGAAGAAAAATAGGTGTAAAATTTCTTTCGCCTTCTTGTCGTTATCAGCGAATGCAAAAGACACTGCACGGTTTTTATTCTCGTTGTATTAGGTTGAAACGATAAGCTGCATGAAAAAATCACTGCCATATTCACAAAGCGAGTGCTGGTAAAGGAGCTCGCTTCGAAGGTGCAGGGGACGTTTCGTGGCGAGACCATTACTGTAGGAAGGCTTCTTACGAGCCAGAGCATGATGTGTATGTCGAAGGCAGCCGTGTCGGGAACGTTGTACGGCCGACACTGCCCAGTGTTGGCGACGTCGTTCGGAACGTTAGCCACATGCCCCTTTATCCTATATCCGCCACTGTCATGAGTCAAATGGCTAACGCTAATAAATGGCAGATGTGGAGCTATCAGGCATTCTACAACGGGGTTGAGAGCAGGCCAGTGATGGGGCTTGGGATGATATCGGCAACCGTGCGTAACACTCATAGTAGAAACTTGTCACGTGCTGCCGCGCCTTCGGAGCAATGATCCTCGCTCAGCCGGCCTGTCTGATGGTTTTTTTTTTCTCCTGCAGGCTTGGAGACGGTACTCACTCGCGCATGGACAGACCGAAGACCACTCCCACCCTCTTCTAAACCTCTCTTTTTCACAATCATTTCTCTCCCCCGCAACCCATCCCTCGTGTGGCGTTGTTGAGGTGACCTCCTGAGAGACAGACTGTTAAGGTGACACTTTTCTCTTCACTTCCTTTACTTTCAAATCCACTACGAGCCCCGCCACGATGGTCTAGTGGCTAAGGTACTCGGCTGCTGACCCGCAGGTCTCGGGATGGAATCCCGGCTGTGGCGGCTGCATTTCCGATGGAGGCGGAAATGTTGTAGGCCCGTGTGCTCATATTTGGGTTCACGTTAAAGAACCACAGGTGGTCTAAATTTCTGGAGCCCTACTCTACGGCGTCTCTCGTATTCATATGGTGGTTTTGGGACGTTAAACCCCACATATCAATCAATCAAATCCACTCCGAGGAGACAAGCACATGGGCCATCAAAAACCAACGCCTTCAGTGGCGGCACCTAATCTAGTGAGCATTGTTGGAATCACCGGAGAGGTGACCTTGAGCGAAGCGACGGAAGTTTTCAGGCAACATTCGTGTACACGCCGCCCACCAATATTAGAAGAGCCGTGAACAAAAGAAGTAAAGTCCTAAAAAATAAAAAATAAAAGCTGCGACACAGGAACGTGACAGTTTTCTGAAAGTAGAGGAGATTATGAGCCGCTCAGGAATCATTATTGTGTGAAACAACCAAGTTCGCTCATTTAAAACGATAGCCTTTCTTGCAATACTAAAACGCAGTAATTCCTGTCTGTCAGTCTGTCCTCCTTTTTGTCCTTCACATGACTCAGCGACGTAGTCAAAGCATAAGCACTTGCTGAACGCCCAGTCACCTTATCTTGGTGGCTGCGTAGATACTTGTGAACACTGTTCATCAAAAAGCAAATATGACGCGTATATGAGTGCAGAGATTTCGTAATGGTGACAGCATCAGCCTCGTGTTCAAAAGCTCCATGGTTGAAATCCTGGTGCCGCGCAATTCCCCATCGGATATGAAAAATTCTCTGCGTGATGATGGAACGTAAAAGTGGGTTAGTTTCGGCTTCTTTGTCTCGTCTCCTTCTTGTTTTTGTTGTCGTTCTGTTCTCACGCTATAACTGTCATTGTGATTATGTAATCTAATTAACAGGCGTGAGGTGTAGCTTCACCGGTGACTTTTGGCGGTAGTCCACTTTCTCACCAGAGAAAGAGCGGTCACCCTGGTTCAGTATCAGGCCACTATTTCCGACATTATTACGCCATTTAATCGTCTGCCTGAAGTTCTTGCGGCTGCGAAGCAACTAACCACGGTGGTGGCGAGATCTTCAACGCAGCAGTTGGTGCTAATAATCTCTTGGTCCGGAGATGCTGCCATTGGAGCCTGAGCATGGCAACATTTATTGCTAGAACCTAATCTAGTGATGCAAGTCGAGCTGTGATAATCTAGAAGCTAGAGGATGTTAAATGGTATGCAAAAGAGCTGAGTGAGATTAAGAAAAAAGACGAGGCCTATATACTGCTACACAATGGCCACGTCCTTTGCTATCGTGGCTTGTCTGACAGAAAAGAACCGGAGGTTGGGCTTTTTATCCACCGAAATGTAGCTGGTAACATGAAGGAACACTATAGCATTAATGAAAGGGTAGTAGGTGTTATAACTAAACACCATAATAGATACAAGGGGAAGGTGGCACAGGCCTACGAATCTACATCCAGCCATAATGACGTAATTAGTTTAAAGCTTTTTATTAAGACGAGGAATCGGCAGTGAGTAACGCAAAAACACAGTATATTATACTGAGGGTCGACTTCAATACCATAGTAAGGAAGAGTAAAGCTGAAAACCAGGCAGGGGGGGATTAAGGCATAGGTTATTAGTAGAACTCGCGAACAGCAGTAAATTTGGAATCAAAAATACCTTCTATTGAAAACGGGTGAACCATAGGTGAACATGAAGTAGCCCTTATGGCGAAAGTAAAAACGACATGGAGTTAATACTGAGTGCACACCCAGGCATCGTGCAAAATGTGGAAGTGATTGGCAAAGAACGATGCAATGACCGTAGGATGGTAAGGTCTCGAATTCACCTAGACTTGAAGAAGGAACTACAGAAACTGGTTGGCAAAAAGCCCGTCAATAAGCTAGAACGGAGAGAGAAAGTACAGGACTGTGGTCTCGCTTCAGAACAGATACTCGACTCGTATGAAATAAACCATCCTTTGCATTTAAGCAATAAATAATAGTCTGACGAGTAACATAAGGGAGTGTACAATGGAAGTTTGAGGTGCGGTAGTTTGACAGCACACTAGCAAACTCTCCTAGGAGACGAAGAATCTCTTTAAGAAACATCAAAGCATGAAAGGCTTAAACCCAACCGGCAAAATAAAACTGGTAGATCTTTCGAAGTTCATTATCAAGCGTAAGGAATCCAATGTACGAAGGTACCACATAGAGAGAACTGAACAGGCTCTAACAAACCCAGGAAGCATCAAAGCAGAGAATTAAAAAATTTGGAATAGAAAAAAAGCCAGTTGTATGCACTAAGGGACAAGGAACGCAAAGTAACTACCAATATGTATAAAATAGTAAAAATAGCAGAAGATTTTTACGGGGATCTGTGTGGTAGCAGGGACAACCACGGCTTTAATGGAAGAACTATCAGTAACCCAGATGACATCCTACCAGTAATTAAAGAAGAAGTCGGAAAAGCCTTGGAGGGGATGCAAAGAGGCAAAGCCGCTGGTGTGTATAAGGTGACATCAGATGTGCCGAAAGTTGGATGACAGATTGCGTTAGAAAGACTAGCTACCCTGCTTACGAAGTGCCTCCTGACAGGGAGGGTACTATAATCTTGGAAGAATGCTAACATCATCTTAGTTCATAAGAAATGCGACGCCATGCACGAAAAACGGTTGGCAGAACTTTAGCTACTTTCAACGACATTTGCAGCAAAGCACGCAAATATTACATCATTTATTTTCTTTCACTTCTTGTGCTGAAAGATTTTGCCTTGTGTATGTGTGTCCTAGAGTGTCACAGCATTCAGTTAAGATATGAGCCAGGCGCAAAGTGCGCACGGTATACCAATGGTTTTGGTAGGTTAATAAATATATGAGTGGCAGAAAGAGTAGAAACAACAAAGTCATTGAGGTTATTACAACACGCCATGAACATAGATAACACAATATTACATAAACAGGGAGTGAAGGCTGCGTCGTAACTAAAGAATCTTGAAAAGCCGAAGACACTTTATGTGATGTTAATGCTTAGTTAAGCTGTCCTTAATCACGATAGCATCTAGTATTGTGGTAATGTTTGGTTCACTTGGGCAGACCTAAGAGTGAAAGTAAATTGTCATATCACTGGCGTTTGGCCCACACTATGGCACACAACCACATGTTCCCTCTCTGGAAGCTTTCATCTTCACCTGAACGTTGTTTCAGCTGTCACCTAATGTTGAGCGCGACGCTTTCCTCTGGTTTTTATTGTCTTCACACCAGGGCCCTTACCACTTTATTTAAGGCCTGCCCCAAGTTTTGAAACTTGCGCGACGACCATTTAGCTAACACCCTCCACCATTTCGTAATATTGAGTCGCCTGCTAGGTTTTCGACACACACTTTCCTGCCTGGCATTAGAAATGCAGCGCTTCATAATGGCTTCTTCTGCGTGCCAGGGTCGAGGAGCTCAACAAACAACCGGTGAGGTTGCGAACACATGCCAAAATGAAAGGTCATTCCGCTTTTTTAAAGACTGTTTGTCATGGTTACGACCTGTCAAGCCCATCTCGCCACGTGAGACAGCTTGCCCGAACGACCATCGCTTATACTTGACAGGAAACGCTTCCAAAGAAAAATGAAGAGATCCGATATTTTTGCATTAAATGAATTTAGTGAAGTGGCACTTGTCGGCCTATATAAGATATAGCACACAAATAGTAGCTATAGCAGATTAAATTACCACTTTGTATATTCATGCACGATACGCCTCGCTACAGTAAATTATGAGAAAGCTTTTCGCACGTGAAAATTCGACGTTTCTTGCCTTCCCCAAGCAGTGCATTCTGTTTACAAAGTTCAGATGTGTGCTATTTAGAATAGGGCGAACTATTTAAAGTCAATATTTAGCTGGCAATATCTTTAGAGGATAACATTGGTGCCAATTTAGCACTGTGTGAAAAAGTTAACATCTTCTGGCTCATACTAAAATTTGAATTTTCATATAGTGCCATGGGTAACCCATTTGTGTTTTCAAAAAAAAATAATTGCATATATTATCTATGTAAGTAGTTTTTATGCTTCCGAATAAACGATTTCTTCTGCACACATTTCTTGTCGCGCAAACTACCTTCCCGCCTTCTTCCACAGGTAGTACAGGTTCACTTACTTTCTATATTTCGCCTACAAATTGGCGTAACAATCGTCAGCGTAATACTTTCTTCTACTGGTAACGCATAAACGGACGACCATATCACAGGGGATAGGACTTTTCAAAAGGTATAAAGAGGTTCAACTCCAAATAAGCCGGCAAAATCAACTTTTTCTAAGGAAGTTAGGTCTTCCCTCAATTCTTATCGCATTTAGTGTCGAAAAAAAAAGAGAAAACATTCTAATGTTCTCTCACTTTTCATAATTGTTGTTTGAGTTTAACGTCCATAAACTGCCATGTGAGTTATGAGAGACACCGTAGTGGAAAGCTCAGAAAATTTGTTTCATGAGCATCTAATTATTAGCACATGGGCATCAAGCATTTCCGCCTCCATCGAAAGTGCGAACACCATGGCCCGGGCGTTCTTCCGTGACCTGCGGGTAAGAATCCGAGTGCCTTAGCTACTAGACCCCCGTCGGTGGTCACAAATGAGTACTTGGACGAACACTACTGCACTTCGTCGCAGTACTTAAAGGGCCACTCACCAGGATTTGACCATTTCGAGCTGACAAGCGCCATGCTTAGACGAGGCGTTCATGATCACGTCTGCCAAAATTTGCAACGCTATGCGCCGCAGAAATGGACCAGATTTCAAGATGAACTCTGCTCCCCCTCCCTCTCTGCCGGCCGCGCCTAGAAATGAAGGCATGACATGCGCGTATGAATGACTCTACGTACATGGCAATGCAGTGACGTTGGTCATCTACGTAGACGACTCTGCTATGACGTTGCAGACTGTGGCAAGTGATATGGTGAAAATTATTTAACACGGCATGCGTAGTTTATGTAATTTGCTGCTTGAAAGATGAATAAAACTCTAGATAAATAATGAGACGCAATAGGGAACTTGAGCGTATTTTTCCCTATTTTTCTCCCGCGAATTGCAACGAGATGTGGGGCTAATGTGTCAGCGTTTCGTATGCGTTCGTGTACCCGCGGTGAGCGCATTGAGCAGACGACCGGCCGTGGAACGCTCCTACGCGTTCGCGCACTCATTTTGCTCATCTATTTTACCGCGTCTAAGCCAGCGTTTCCGAACGATCCCGCAGAAACAGGCAGAAGACCACAAAATAACGCTGGTCAACAAAGCAATGCCGCTCGCGTGCTCGGGTGTTGGACTTGTTTGGGCACGTCATGCGCACGTCACCTTCTTGGTTGGATGCCAGAAGAGGGTGGGGAAAAGATTTGGCTTGCGAAGGCTACGCGGAGGAGTGGCAAGGGTTCCGAGCTTGCCTCCTCTCACCCTCGTTTCGCACCACTTCAAAAACCTGTTTTCTCCGCTCGTGATGAACCGATTCAAAAAAAATTTTGGGGCAAAATGTTCCTCGTCCGGACACCCAACAACTTCCACTGTCTAACTAAAATTTGGTGTGGGGCCTGGTGAGTGGCCCTTTAACAAAAAATGCTAGGCCTGTGCGGAAGGCGCAGCACAGTCACAGGGAAAGCTAAAATAGCGGGCCTTTCAGAGCCTTTTCTAAAAACTCCTTTGGTAACTGCTGCTAGCACACTTCCTTGATGTCCACTATGGCATTAATAATAAAAATATATTATTACGACGTGTATGTGCCGGATTGATAAGAGGGAATAGAAGTGTGGACTTGGGAAGAAGAAGATCTCTCGGCAGTTTTATCCGGTGCGGCCTCGCCATCCCAGCTTCCGTTCAATAAACCCCGTACCAATAAACCCCCTGTAACAGAGTGGTGGAGGTGCTGCGTATTGTAGTAGGCCTGAATTCACTATGCTATTTTTGGTCATAGTTCTGACAAACGTGGTAACCGCTAAACTATTGCGGGTAAGTTTGTGCCAATTGTTCATGCAGTGGCTGACGATGATGATGAATCACGGCTAAAGTGGGTGTGCATCACGGTTGATAGCTGAAAAAAACAAGCTTTTGTAATGGGTTGGAGCATTGGACGATCTACTCGTACGCTATTTGCATTTTGCGACGGCATCTTGTTCTTTCGGTGTTTTAAAACGCTTTATAAGTCGTGTTAACGCGATTGCTTTCCCGACATCAAGCCTGCTTAAGGCAAGTTTGCCAACAAGTCTTTAGAGGTAGAATACCGGGCTGGCGCCCAGAGGACCCGGGTTCGAGCCCCACTGTGCCATTAATAGTAGGTTTTTTTTTAATTTAACGTGATGTGGTTACGGACACCGGCGGCGGCGGCGGACAACTGCGGCGCTGCGCGAGACACGAGTTTTGATCTCATAAGAGCTTTCGCTGTAAAAAACTGTGCATTCTGGAAACAATTTCACCCCATAGCACAAGAGATAGCTCTTTCAGTCATTGGACAGCATCATGCGACTGATGAGACATCAAAGATTGAGTCTGGATCATTTTGGTAAGTCTAGTGGTTCGTGTAATTTGTTTTTGCCACTTTGAGAAGCCTTACTTTTTAGGACCAACAGTTGTTGTTGTTGCCCCTCCTGCTAGGGCCTAAGTATTGGCCTCCAGAACCTGTAAGTAAATAAATATAAAATAAAAAAGGCATCTGCGTGTGCAACGTATTACCAGCAACTATAAAAAATTGAGATTAAAGTGGTGCTTAGATCAGAGAGGACAGCCTTGTTAACGGTGAAATGAACGTATCCGCATTACAGAGCACATGGTGCTGCCAAGAGAGGTATGCGAACGCTCACATTATGCGAAGCCTTAAGCTGTCAAGGCGACGGGCTTGTATATAGATAATGCGCGTCTGTGGTGTGGTCTCGCGCTGCTGCACGACAAATTCCGTTTCCTGGTTCACGAATCCGAGCACGCACCGACACGTACATGCCAACTAGTGATAAAGATGATAACGCACGTTGCGTTTCCCACGACTAAAGACTTATTGTCAACTCAGCAGATAGAGAGAAGCGCTGAACGTAGAGAAGGTAGCATCGTATTACTTCTCCCATGGGAGTAGGCAATTTTTTACCCAAGGTATCACCTTTCATCCTCGTTCTTCGCGCCTTACAGCTGGAGAGGTAAATTTTTGAACAGGCATGTAATTGTCCCGTAGTGGTGGGCCCCGCTGTGAGCTATTGTCACCTAATTTATTTAGCATGGCAGGCTGTCTAATCAAGGCTGAAGCTTTAGATTAATCTTGAAGCACTAAAATTGACCCTTGCTATCGTCGACCCTCGGTGTAGGTCTTAAGAAAAGTGACGTACATTCCGACATAATTCTGACGTACCTAAGACGTCAAATGATGTTCTCATCACAAGACAAGGTCACTTGGTTCAAAATGGGCCGATCATGGAGGAAGTGCAAAACAATGGGAGGCGCAGACATCTTGCTATGCCTGTTATCTTGGAGTCAACGCAAAAGCGTGGTAGGAGCAGAAAGCTTTCCGAGGTGGACGAGGGTTGAGGGACACATTGGCTGGAAAGAAAAATGAAACGGCGTTCACCTTGGGGTCATCTTAGGAGAATACCTATTGAACACCTGCGAATATTTCATTGCTCAGCTTGATCTCTTATCTTGACTGTCCGTATAAGGAAAGAGATATGGCGTTTTTTACGTACATTCCCACTCCATACTAAGTACCTTAACTCCAGGAAAGAGAGGTGGACCCTGCCCCTCTCCGGCTACGCAATACATTCTCAAGTCATGAGGAGTACGATGTTCAATGAGGCAGTGGGAAGAAATCTGGATAATTGTAAAGAAAAAAATCTGGAACCTTAAACATCACCTTTAAAAGTCCAACGTTACAGCGTTATTCTGTCACTAGTGCGTACTGATTTAAAAATGGCGTTTGTCAGTGAAGCTTTGGCACACAGATGCATTATTTGTAATTGATAGCATGCTTTAAACCACCAGCAATGAACCGTTTCTATATTTCGCTAGAGCGCTTTTCTGCACTGCGTATTTCAACAAGCAATGGTGGCACTTCTGCTTCAAGTGGAGACGTGGTCCTAGCCGAACGTGTTAGAGCTTGACTTTTATGAGTGTTCATATAAGGAAAGGTGACTAAACATTTCCCACGTCGTTTCGTAAGCAAACAGCGCTTGAACAGGCTATTTGCACTAAATGACAAAGCATCATCATAAGTTGTTCAAACTGCATAGCAGAAAATCTAACTTTCCAATTTTGAAACGTATATTTTCGAACTTGTTGTACACCTACTACGTGGCTTTAAGGGAAAATATGCCGTAACTGTTAGGCCGTACACCTGAAAGTCATGATAATCACATTTTTTGACGCACGACTACAATATACATTTGTACCAAGCATTATTACTGCGATATTTTATATTGCATTGTGAAGCATATGTACATAAATCATGTGTTTGTAAATCATGCAAGCAGCATTTCTAAGCAGATGACGTTAGTTACATTCTATTTCTAATCAGATACATGTCTCTGTGGCAGAGCACTTGCTTGACACGCAATTAACTCGAGTTCGTTCCTCACTCAGACCGAGAATTTATTATTACTTTATTTGGGGCAAAGCTCCTTAAAGCAGCAACCGTTCGTCACTCGTCGTAGTCGTAGTGCGTAACCAGTCTTACGCTTTCACCTGCAAGGTGGTGCCGGTGGGAAATTTCTCCTGTGCGTTGTTGAACAATAAAGAAATCGCGGGGTGTGCATTAAATAAAAGCCGAATTATCTTTTCTCTCATTCCCCATTAGCAGTCATTGGCATGTACATTGAGCACTATCTGACAAAAAAGGGTTGCTACGTTATACTCGCTGGGCGTAACCTCCTTGGTTTTAGAAAGGTTTAGCGAGCGTTCGGCCGCAGTGCCATGAATACAGTGAACTAGTATATACCATGAACTCGAGGGGGTTAAAGCTGGGATGTAGACATTAAGAGCAAGCCGTAAGAAAGTGTGCGTGTGCAACCTCTCGTTTAGTCCTTGGATTGTCCGCTGGATGGCGGAGCTTCTAATGCGAGATGGTGGTACTTGGAGTGTTGACTAGATGGATGAACGGACACACAGACAGATGCATGAACGGACGCGCGGATAGCTGCACGGACGGATGGACGCGTGGACAGATGTAGGTGCGGATGCATGGACGAACTCAGGGACGGACGCACGCACGGACGGGCGGATGGACGCACGGATGGTCACACAGACAGACGCATGGATGGATGGAAGCAACAACGAATTACGGACGGATGCTTCGCCCCATTCTCCATCATTCACCCCGTGGATATGCTGCAATTTTTTTGTTTTTTGTCTGGGCGTGTTATTTGACGCTAAAAAGAACACTAGAAGAAGCACCACATAACGCGCAACGAAACTAAGTATGATCGGCGTAACTTTGAGTGATAGGAAGACAGCATTGCAGATCAGTGAGAAACAACAGCCGTAAAATACACTTTAGTTCGTAATAAATTAAAAAAAATATTTAATATGGGGAAGCCAAGCCACCAGTAAAACAGATAGTGGATAATTAAACAGAGGGTGAGTTAGTCCATGAACAGGAAGCGGTTAAGGATCGCAAAAAAGTTAATTGAAGGTATCCAGCAGCATCGGCTTCCACAGTATAAGGTGTATTGCAACTCACTGAGAGGGGCCTTCGGCCTGCAGCCGACATGAGATCGACTGTTAATGATGATGATGATCTTTGTTAGAAATGCGGTAACATTTTCTGACTGCAGTTCTGCTTCTTTTTTTCTCACTTAGGACACGGGAGCGCCGGTCTACGTGGGTATACGAGCTTCACGCCTGGTCACACTGCAATCGTAAGTATCACTTGGCTTACGACCCGCCATTACAAGAAGCTCGGTAGGCTGCTCTATTAGGCTTTGCGCATGAATGGCAACGTATTGGAAGGGATTTCTTATCGACGAGAGGTCTCTATTTCCTCTGGCGCTGGAGCCATTTCGTAGAGGACTGCATGTATGTTTCCTATATTGCAAGTACAGGCTCATTGACTCTTAAGGTGAACTCGGTGCAGCACCGGCGCTCGCTGCGTAATGACCGAGCATGAGGCACCGTAGCGAATCAAAGCGACAATAAGTGGCAGCGCACAGGGTTGCTTGCCGTTGTCTGCTACCGAAATGAAGCGCGCGGCTCCTGCTTTGTGGTGAAACACAGCAAGAGTGGCGCATCCTTGCGGGCCTGTGTCCATGGAGGAAATGCGTCCATGGAGAACCTTGCATTACCTCACGCAGGCAACGTTGACAAACCAAGCCGGTTTGGAGTCAGTATTGTCAGCCCAACACGTGACATTTTGCGTCAAGAACAAGCAAGTAACGAGATTAGCCGAGGGGTTGAAGTAGGCTGCTCGGTATCTATTAATTGAAGCGCGCTTGTTCGGCGCAGACCACCTGGATAATGCAAGATATTCGAAAACGAAACGTCACCGACATTAATAAAACCCGCAGCGGTGATGGTGCGGGTTTTATTAGAGATTTTTAGTACTGCGTACGCTGCGTATGTGGCGGCGTTGGGTACGTAAGGACGCCACGTTCTGCGTAGTACGCATGCGCAGACCGCAACGCGCACATATCGCGTTACGTACGCAGCCACTACGTACGCACGCATGAGATGCGTGCGTGCGTACGTATGAGGGGAACGCGCCGCTCTCGAACAAGTTCGCGACAGCGCGAGACTTTATTTTGCAAAATGGCGGCATCGAAGGCAAGCTCATACCGGCTCTGTGGCTTAAATAATGGCCATAATCTGGCTATAACAGTTGGATTAGCTCACATTGGCTGTCAACAACACGTACTTCTATTTTGATCTACCAGATGGTGCAACACGCTTCACGCTCGTTACGTACGCGGGTACTACGGCGTACTAAAAGCCGATTAGTGGCAAACGACGCGACGTAACGCAAGGCGCTTGCGTGATGCGTACGTAGCATCATTCCGCAGTACTAAAACTCTCTATTATGGTGCGTGTTCGAAACATCACCGCACGTCGTGATGTTTCGAACACGCGTTGCTACGGTCGAATTGAATCGTGCGACTTAATTCTCCCGCGTTTCTTTTTAGGGGCGAAGCTCCTTAAAGCGGCACCCGTTCGTTCCTCATAGTACTATTAGTCGTAGTAGTGTGTAACCAGTCTAAGATTTTGACCTCAAAAATGGGGCCGGTGGAAGATTTTTTCTGTGCGTTCTTGAACAATAAAAAAATCGCAGCGTCCACGTTACTAAAAGCCGAATTCTCCTGTCTCTCATTACCCCTTAGCAGCCATAGGCATGTACATTGAGCACTATCTGACAGGAAACGGTTGCTACGTTATACTCACTGGGCGTAACCTCCTTGGTTTTAGAAAGGTTTAGCGAGCGTTGGGCCGCAGTGCCATGAATACAGTGAACTAGTATATACCATGAACTCGAGGGGGTTAAAGGTGGAAAGTAGACCCGAAGCGCAAGCCGTAAGAAAGTGTGTGGGTGCCACCTCTCGTTTAGTCCTTGGAATGTCCGCTGGATGGCGGTGCTTCTATATGGGGAATATATGATGAAAAGATGCGAGATGGTGGTACTTGGAGTGTTGCGTAGATGGACGAACGGACACACAGACAGATGCGTGGATGAACGAATGAAGGGACGCAGGGGCGGCTGCATGGACGAACGCAGGGATGGACGCACGAACAGACGCACGCACGGACGGGCGGATGGACACATGGACGGACGGAAGCAAGAACGAATGGACGGAGGAATGCTTTGCCCCATTCTCCATCATTCACTCCGTGGATATACTGCCATTTTTTTTTCACAAGCAGCTACAATATTAAGATTGTTTTTCAAAAGAAACAATGATATTCTTACTGAAATTTTGTTGAATTGCTGGAAATTCTTCATTGGCTTCTTTATTTTTCATCTCCTAGTATTTGGGTTTGTGACATAGATCATTTGTTTACATGTTGTTGACGTACGTCCTCTGTTGTATGCACGTTTCTGGGTAATATGTTTGCACCGATCAATGAAATAAATATTACTACCCGATGCGCTTCTTTCTACTGCCAACATCCTTATGCAAATGTGACAGGTCCAAGAGGACATGCATATATCTTGTGGCCGCTGACGACACGCCCGTCCGCCCCTCAAAGCATGTCAGTGGTTCAGACTATCTAAGCACTCACTTCGGAAAGACTATTTGGAGTTTCTTTTCTTTCAATTACTTTCACACGACAAGGTATAGCACAATAGCCGGATCTATATAGGTATCCGCATGACATTACCTTTTTCTACGTCCATCTTTTTAAAAACTCCTCCAATTGGACACCTGTTCATTTGAATACATCTGAAAATCGGCTACTTTAAGCTCACAATGCGCCTCGAGTAAAGCGCTGAGCGTTATTAACACACTTTCTTCATGTAGAACTCCGCTACAGATGCCGTACTTGTACCACGCAGGATTTTGCTGTACTGATTGTTAACATCAGGACATGATGAGGCTGAACAAAATGGAACTCGTCTGAGTGCATTCTAGCTGGTCACATTAGAAAAGGGACTTTTATGTAGCAGTTGTTACTTTTTTGCGCTTTCTTTATAAAATCAAGGAAACGAGAAATTCTAATAAAAGCTCCGCGTACAATCAAGGAATGTACAAACGCGCTATGTTACAAAGGTGACGCGGAACATTTGGCAATTCACGTAGGGGAGGTGGAAGTGGTTTCTCTCTGGAACAATGACGCGAATTTCGGTTATATGTTGTTTGTAGCATGTTTACATATTTTTCTTTCTTCTTTCAAACTTGTTTCTAATCGATACTTGCCGGCTCTTTTGTGGAGCAAATGGACAGACAGGCGACAAAGGCCACCAAAGTGGGCGATGACAAACTGTGCTCGCTGAAACAACCTCCTCAACTGGGAGAAAATTCTCACTGAAAATGCAAAAAAAGCGGGGGGAGGGAGGACGGGGGGGGGGCAGCCTATGTCATTTTCATCGCAAGAATCTCACTGCCTTTTGAAAACACCGCTCCTTCTACTCTATTTGCACTTCTATGTGGCAGGAATATATGTTTCTGTAGCCGGACACGAAGCGAAGTGCCTTCATGAATTATGCATTACTGTAGTCGACCAACCGATTGTTGTGGCTAGAAATGAAGCCACGGCTCTTTATTGCAAGCTTTTTAAAGTGGTTGTCTGGGGACAGTATTCCTGTATGTTAAGTGTGCCGCCTGACCATGCACAGTTCTGAATAGTTCAAAGTACAGAGCCACTTTATGGTACATTACAAAAAGTTCGGAAATGGAGATTACGCTAGCACACTGAGGTCACAAACATACTGCCAAGGAAGTTTCTTAAGGCCTTGTGGAATGTGTCAGTGGAACCCTAGAGAAGGCTCTTTCTTGGGTTATGACTTGTCCCATATTGGACACGGGATGCCATGCTTCTCCACACTTTGAGAAGTGCAGTCACGTCTTTTTTGAGTTCCTTAAAAAACCTGCCCTCGAGTCTTCGTCTTCGCTAGGCACCTTCAAAACAGCAGTGCTCCCACATAGAAAAAGAAAACACCTAGTTACGCAAGGTGCATCCGAAAATCTCAGTTCTACAGAGGATATTAGCATGTACTTCAGATAAAACGGAAATTATGGTGGTTTATTAATGTATCCCTGTTTTATGTGCCTCACTCTAAGTTCTTCAGCAAGCTTCCAATGCTCCTTAATACGAAACTCTCAAAGGCCATCGAAAGTTATTCATTTTTGAATAGAGCACCTATACGAAGAAATAAAATGAAGCGTCTCCTAACCTCTGTGTGGTTGATGCATATAAAGTTGAGGAGGATGTCTGCATCGTCCTTGCCCCGCCGCGGTGGTCTAGTGGCTAAGCTACTCGGCTGCTGACCCGCAGGTCGTGGGTTAGAATCCTGGCTGCGGAGGCTTCATTTCCGATGGAAGCGAAATTGTTGTAGGCCCGTGTGCTCAGATTTGGGTTCACGTTAAAGAACCCCAGGTGGTCGAAATTTCCGGAGCCCTCCACTACGGCGTCTCTCACATTCATATGGCGGTTTTGGGACGTTATACCCCACATATCAATCATGTCTGCGTCGTCTGTCTCGGAGCCATGTTCCGTATGTATCATGGCTCCGTATATCTTGCAGCAATGACTTTTGTTGTTTGCACTTTTGTAAGCTTTGTGGTGTGAGGGCTCTGTCGACAATTGGTAGATACAACGTAGCTCTAGAGTGGTCGCTTACGCCTGTGTCATCTTTGTTTTCGCTCTTATACAATACAAGCTAAATGAAAAATGAAAAGAGAAATAGTCGGTGATGTACCAAGAGAACGCTTTCTTATCTTCAACCATCATTTGGTCGCCAAATATCAAACATTTTCTCTGTCTAGAACACGGCCGTTTTTCTTTCTTCAGATTTGTATCTACAATTGAAAGTGCAAGACATTCGTTATTTTTTTTTCTCTTTGTATTCAACTGAACCCTAAAGTTAGCACGTGAACTCAGTTATTCGTCAAAGTGTATTTCGTGTGAACGAAATAGCTTTTAACAAATAAGTGAACACTGCATACACAGTCAGTAGACTAGGCATCTTTACTGTTTATCAAATATTTTTAAAGTGCCAAAGGTATCCTACATAAGGCCCTTTATCGCATGGCTCGGCGTTTTCTCTCTTCTTATTATCACAATATTCGGTTTGGTTTGTACATATGACAAGCCACATTGTTTTGTATCTTTCCGCTCTGTTTTTTTTAATTCTCTCTGTAGATCTCGAAAAACAAAAGTATGCATTTGCGCTTCAGCTTAAATACATGTGATTACTGCTTATTATATTTTAAATGCAATTGGTTTGCGCATAATATTTGTCCACTACATGTTTCATGTTAGCTGCTTCGCTGTGTCTCTGCGCCATTGAATCTGCCTAAGATGAAGCTCAACATCTAGTGGTGGGGACGATTGGTTCTGGTCTATCGACTTCCTACCCCAACTAAATCAAAGTGCGGTTCTCTGCCGTGCCGTCCCTATTATGAATTCTGCTGAAGCACAACGGGCTCCTGCCGGAATGTTGGAATATACATGGTCATCAAAAATGTGCGATTGAAACACTTTGGAGGTAGTGCAGTCATTGATGTGCATGTGTGTGCGTGCATACGTGCGTGTTCGTGCATGTGTGTCTTTGTGTGCGTGCGTACTAGTTTCTGTGGCGTAATAAGGCATGGAATTTCATTACAATTCCGCGCATTCGGATATACCCATCTATTGTAGTCTCAATTATTCGCGTGTAATTATTGTTGGCTTTAGGCGAACAATTCCTCGTACGAATCGACACCTCTGTCTTCGATTGAAGCTTTTCTTTTAGTTCCATAAGAACCTTCCATGGCGATTATCGTGTTATTTCACAGAATTCTCTCGCTGTAAAGATATACCAAAAGTAAAAGTTTTCCTTCGTGAGTGAAGTTCATGCTCTTGAAGCAATCACTTCAAAGCCCTACAGTGGACGTGTAGTCAATACTTTGAGACAGATTGCTCAAAAAGAGTCGATCCATGTTTATGCCACAAAATTCCACCGTTAATGACAAGATGAAGGCAAAGAGTGCATATGAGGTCAATCGACTATTTTGAAGGGCATTCTTCTTCTGCTTCTGTTTCAAGACCTGTTTCCGTTTGTTTCGAGACCTGCTTCTGTTTCAAGACCTCATTACATTGCCCATCGAGTCTCAGGACTACACCAGCTGCCTTTGTCTCAAGTGCGTGACCCGAAGTCATTGAAGAAAGGATGTCAAAGTATGACATATCGAGCAGGACGAACTCACTAATACAATGGCTTGTTGGTTGGTTGATTGGCTTAGAACGTTTAGAATTCCAATAGAACTCTGGCTATGAGAAACACCGAAGTGGAGGACTCCGGACAACTTTGACCGCCTGGTGTTCTAGAACGCGCACTGACGGCACACGGTACACGGGCCAATTGCCTTTATTTGCCATAGAAATGTAAGCATAATGACCAGGATCGTGCCCGTGACTTTCAGGTCAATATCCGAGCTGAGTACAGCAGCTGAAATTACAGTATTGTATTTAGCTCGGCCCCTGTTCAGCGGTATGGAGCTCAAGATTCCGTCAATCTGCTGCTCTTTCTAACGTAGACTTCTGCTCGTTCTCGGCCTGTTCTCTCACTATTTATTGTGGGCATATGAGTATTTGTAGATGTATATGGACTAATAATAATATTATTATTATCAAGAACAATAAGAGCACGGAGGTTGTGTTTTTGATAGAGACGAAAATGCTTCAGGCCTGTGTGCTTACATTTAGGCGCACGTTGAAGAACCCCAAGTGGTCGAACTTTCCAGAGCCTTCTACTACGGGGTCTCTCATAATCATATCCTAATAGTGGTACGTTGAAACCCCATCGATTGATCAAACATTGAAGCATGCTCACTGTGGCAACAAATAAGGGCGGATAAAAAGAATATTGTGCACCTTCTTGTTGACAATATTACGCCACCCCCTCACGCATCCGATGTCATGGTAACAATATGATCAAGAAACACCAATGTGGGTCACTGCATGTGCAAGCTCTCAAGTTTCAAGTTCTAAGACTCGAAAAAAATATTTTGGCAAATCACACGTACCTGCGAAATGACGTTGTGCAAGGCATGCGGAGGTAAGGTGACCGTGCTGCAATTTTTCTAGGGAGCGACACGTCATGAAATGACACAAAATATATGCACAAATGTTGCACGAAGAGACATATTGAAGGGTTGCACATGTTTATATAACCAGTTATTTGCACACACCCAACAATACCAACTGGAACATGCGTATTAACAACGCCAGAAGCTAATATGAAGCGCTGATGCTCGCGAAGATGCTAGCCCTGGACACTGCTACATAAATCATCTTCAGTGCATGGCAACTATCCACAATTGACGTTAACCCAACGTGACGGCTGTATCGAAGGAGTAAATATGTAATGTTTATAAAATTGGGCAGACCGCACTACAACCTCTATTGACGTTTCACGAAAATCAGTGTCTATTTGAGTGTAGTTGTGAGAACTGGCGTAGCTTTGTGCTAAAATGTTTAATTGCCACGCAGAATGTTTGGGTTTCATTCTACCTGGGACCCTTACATTTATTCTTTGCATTCGTCGGGTCGATGCTACCGATGTCAGATATTTCTTATTAACGCTTGCACGTTAAGATTTCCCATGCCTGTTCTCGTCGTTCGTAGGTAGGTACTAAGTGTCAATCACCTGTAACACACACACGCATACCAGCGGTACATACCCGCCCGTGGGTATGTGTATCGCAAAAAATGTTTGATGACGTACGCGACAATTGCGATATTATTCATGTCTTGAACAGCGTGTCATATTCGTCAAATCATCTTGCCCTCCCATGCTAATTTTGGATGGATGGATGGATGGATGGATGGATGGATGGATGGATGGATGGATGGATGGATGGATGGATGGATGGATGATGGATGGATGGATGGATGGATGGATGGATGGACGGATGGACGGATGGACGGATGCACGGATGGACGGACGGACGGACGGACGGACGGATGGATGGATGGATGGATGGATGAATGGATGGATGGTGGGACGGACGGATACGTTCAAAATTGCCGAAGTTTGCTAAGGAAGGCTTCGCAATTAAAGGTCCCTAAACTTTTGAATCTATGTGTCACTCGCTCTAGTGAGCTCGCCTTTGTGAAGAAGTTCGTGAGAGGCAAGCAGATTCTGAAAGGGTGCCCTCCTTTCAAAAGGCACTTTATTCAGCTTTTTATAATTTGACCCTGAGGCGCTCTGAGTGGGTTATCGATTCACGCACCAGAACGGGAAGCCTAGACCAAGTAGACCAACGACAGCGAAAGTAATGTTAGTCCCGGTGCAATAAGGTTTTCAAGGCGGTTTTTTGAAGCGCCTGAAGCTTTCTTGAGTACAAATGGTCTGGAAGGTCTTGCACTTACTGAACGGAAAAGTAAACTAAAAAAAGTATACTCATTCAGGAGGTTGTTTGGAACGCAAAGCTTCACGGTCTGGAGAAAAAGCACGTTCTTGCTGATTAAGTAAACTCAATGGGCATATTTGAAACTTCATTGGATTTGAAGCCCTCTCGGTCAAACTCGCTATTGTGAGACTGTGTAGTCTTGTGGTTCTGTGGAGGCAAGTTCTTCTGTAGTATCGACCGCTGTCTACAGACATGGGAAGACTGCACAAATGCAGAGTTAGTTCCTGTTTATCTTGAAGAAACAGCTAGGAAAATAAGGGTAGCCTAAAAAATACGCATAAGTATGGTGTCCCGGCACAACTTCACTGCTGTCGCTTGTTAACCAACTCAGGCGTGCCACTTTGTACGAATTGGCTGTGAATCTCAAGGATTTTTCTGTCACACGCTTAGTCCAACATAGTAACTTCCACGTTGGTCTGCCTGTTGTGATATTTGGTAATTGTCTTTCTTTGTTTTATACATTCCTTCCTTTCTTGTACATAACTTGCGTTTTCTTTTTTTTTGTCTGGTAAGGGCAGCGCTGAGGGTCGCATTGAATGCGACTTTATTGGAGCCGGAAATTCAACATAATGCTTCTTCTAAAACGACATTTACAGTAGCAACTGAGCGGGATATTACAGCGAAATATGTTATGAGATTAGAAGACGGGTCACGCACGGCGCCGCAGTTGTCCGCTGCCGCTGCCGGTGTCCATAACCAATATCCCAAGAAATTAGAAAAAGACTTGGTAAATAAAACACACCAAGGACACAATGGGATTTGAATCCGGGTCTGCTGCGTGCCAGCCCATTATACTACCACTGAGGAGCTCCGGTATTTCGAACTCATTTTCAAACTGGCCTTCGGCAACCTTGATGTCGGAAAAGGAATCGCGTGAATATGAGTAGTAAAGCGTTTGAGAACAACGAAGCAACAACCAGGGGTCACACAATGCGAATTGCGTCAAGAGTGGGTCTTCCAATGCTCTAACCTATAACAAACGCTTGTTCTTCATCACCTATTAACTGTGGTGCATACCCATTTCAGGCGTAGTTCTTCATCGTCGTCAGCAATTTCATAAAAAAATGTACAACATTTCTAGCAAGTGCGTAGCAGATACCACGCTTTTCCCAAGAATGATGAAGGATAGATAGTGAGTGAATGGTGGCCTATCATACACAAAAACTACTATTATTTATGGTGTAGCGAGTACCCAGCAAGTGTGCTTGTAACAGGTACTCAAAGATGGTTGTCAAAAATCTGTGAATGGCTGCTCCTCCAGCTTCGGCTGTGACAGTGCTGCACGTTCCGCGCGTGCCTGGGGGCTGCGGGCTCATAAGCCTCAGCAGATATGTAACAATGGTTGCCCCAACTAGTTTTACTGGCACTATTAAATGCGAAGTGTTTCTTTGCAAACTTCGGCGACTTTGAGCGTATCTATCTATCTAGCCGCCTACGACTTTCAGCTCTCCTGGCCGTTTCGATAATGGTATCGATCCCCAACTTGGTATAACATAACATGACTGTATGAAGAATATACTTGAGTTTTAATAACGTTAAAATCATTACACTTGTGTCATGAATGTCATGATTTACATTTCATTGTCCTGCAGCTCTTGCGGTGGTTTTGTTCACTTGGCATGCTGGAAAACTGGTATGGTACGCCACGATTGCATGGCGAACAAGAGTGACAGATCCTAACATGAAAATCATGACATGCGTGTCCTGTAACAACATGACTACATACCACGCTCATGATCCACTGGCGGCCGTTTCGCTAGATTCACTTACACCAAATTTGGTATTGCGGAACGCGAATGGATGACGAAGGTATGATACTGCTGCAAACATGATAAACATGAGAAGCGCGTCATGTAGCAACACGACTACTTGCTACGCTCATGATGCGCTCGCCGCCGTTTCGCTAGCTTCACATGTAACAAACTCGGTATTACGTAACGCGAACGGAAGACATAGGTAAATGACACATCCAAACATGATAATCCCGACATGCGTGTCACGTAACAAAATCACTACATGACACACTAATGATACGCTCAAGGCTCTTTCGCTAGCTTCACATATGTCAAATTTGATATTACGGGACGCCAACGGATGACGAATGTCTGTGACTAGGGCAAACATGATAATCATGAGAGGCGTGTCATGTGAGAGCATGACTGCATTCCACAGTCAAGGCGCCAATACATTTCGACGTGATGTGTTGCGCGTGCTCGCCGGCGTTAATTTCGTCGTGTCGCGCTGGCGTTACCACGCCAGGCGCTGGTTCTGCCATATACTCGCAGGTGGCGCCAGGCTGCGTTGCTTTCACGCATGCGTGTTTCTGCGCGTCCGGCGTCCCTCCGTCACGAAAAGAGGGAGACGCAGTGTTGTCTGGGCAACGCATCGGCACGAAATGCAGCATGTCGCATTTCGTGCCGGTTGCCGACGGGCCGCGCCGACGCACGCTGGTCGCGCCTGGCGTCAGACTATAGAGTGCTCGCGTTTTGCTAACGTGGCATCGCTTTGCCCAGCGGGCGCGCGCGTCAACGCTACATTGCAGTATATTGGGCCCTTCATGATGAGTTCGCGGTCATTTTGCTAGCTCCTCATATGCCGAATTTGGTGTTACTTGACGTCAATGGATGACAAAATATGTGACTAGTGCAAACTTGATAATCGTGAGACGCGTGTCATGTAAGAACATGACAACATACCAAGCTCACAGCGCGCTCGCGGCCGTTTCGCTAGCTGCACATGCACTAAATTTGGTATCACGTGACGTGAATAGATGATGAAGGTAAACGACACGTCTAAACATGATAATCATGACACGGGAGTCATGTATGGCATCATTTACCGCCACCCCGTAACTTTGGGCTGATTTTAAAGTGACATATCAACATTTCTCATTCGTGCTTCGCATATCATCGATTTCCACTGTAAGTGGGATCTGCCAATTTTTTTGAGGTTTCTGTAAATTAGCAACAGTATTTGAATTTTCATGGTATTTCTTAGCATACTCCTACCAGCTATGAAGCTGTTCTGTTCAAAATGGAGACAAGTTTGAAATTACCTTTTGAAGTATGTGAAAGAGGCAAATAAAGCTTTAACGAAGTATATACATCGGGGCTCGTAACCGATTGAAGTGTTGAGCTTGTAAAACTTTATGGCCGCGCGTAACCATGCATATCTAGCTGGCCCCCTGGGCCGTCCTGAGAAGTCTCGCCACAGTTGTGTAGTGGTAATGCTGTTGTACTGCGTACACGAAATTCACAAGATAGAGTCCCAGTCACGACGGCCACAGTTTCTATGGAAGGTAAAGTGGTTGAGGCCCATGTGCTTATATGTAGGTTGGCTTTAAAGAACGCCAGGTTGTCGTAATAGCCGGATCCGTCCGCTACGCTATGGCAGCGCCGTAATCATATCGTTGTTTCAAACGTTAAGCCTCAACGTGTTATTATCGTCCGGAAAAGGTTTTTGCGTCCATTGCACGTATGGTGCGTAATGTTAACTTTATTGCTCATGTGCTCATTAATATTGCGCTTTCGCGTTAGCACAACACCAAAGGAGTCACCCATCTTTTACGAACAAATGCAATAAAGTAGCCATTCACGAACCAGGATGCACTGCTGTAAATGACAGTGTATGCGTTGGCAGTTTGCAAAGTCTTCCAAGCGCAGCTACGTATAAACCACCAACACTATGATAAGCTGATACGTACAGCTATAACTGATAAAAAAGGGAGAAAGAGAAAGCGATATGCGCAGAGGCGCCATATTGTGGAAGTCCGGTGACTGATTTCTAGCCGCTGGTGGTCTCTTCACTGGAACTTCAGTTTCCTCGACTGTGCGTTCCGTCAGTGCAAAAAACGTAGTTGCGTGCAGTGTAGTGGGATAAGATGTTTCGTCGATAATGTATTATAAGCGAAAAAAAAGTAGGTGCAGAGGGCTGCCTGCAGTGAGTGAGCACCCATGATAGTAATCCTTCATCTGATAGGAAGAAGCGACAAGGCGATCGATTGTGATGGAGACATAGAGGTAATGACAGTGGTTACCCATCCGACGCGAGGCTCATTTATCCAGTGTGGCAGTGTGATAATGGAATGCCAGAAATGGCGTATCCGCAGAGGCGCTGATGCTTTGACCCAATTTTTTTGTTGTTTTACGGGGTGATTGGAGGATCATGGTACAGGCTTTTGACCTGCAGTGGGTGGAGTCAGGATGACGAAGATGATGATGATGATGATCAGGATGTATGTCAAGAGGAGCTGTCGTGTTGCTCCCGTCGAACTTGTGTTTTCTCGTTGTTAAACACAGGGAAAGCAAAGAGAGTAACCTTCTTACGAAATCAGGAGAAAGAAGCTTTTCTCGTTTCCGTGGTTTTGATCTGCAAAGAATAATTGGTAGGGTTGTTCAATTTTTCAAATATTTGATTGTTTCTATAATACTTATCCTCCTCTTTAACGTCTTCAGGCGCCCTGAGGCACAAATAAATAGCTGAATAAATAAAGTCTGAAGTCGTAAAAACCATAAAGATCATCACTCCTTTTGTAGTCGATTTTATTTTTTGGAGTAGCACGAGATTTCGAAAAGTCAAGCAAAATAAATGGAACAATCACCTACAAAACCAAGAATTTGATTCAACGGCTATCGGAATGCTTACAGTTTCTTATAAAAGAAAGATACCAAAAAAATCATCTCTAAATAAAAACTAGTTATACTACACGACACGAAGTTGCATACATATATGTTGCAGTAATAAAATAATTTGTTGCATATCGAGCACAGCGACTCACCAGCAACCACTCAAAGCCATTCAAATATTAACGACATGGTTGCAGCAAAGTATAAAAATACATATTCACCTCTCGTTGGCCTCGTCAAATGTGGTCGCTACAGCAGAAAGCAGGCACATTTCTGCTATCGTTTAATGTTGCACTTGAGGCGGCTGAAATAGTTGACGTGGTTGGGCGAAATTCTGGTAATTTGACAAGTCAGTGCAGCCGGATGGCGAAGCCTGCACCACGGTCAGGGCGCTTTCGCAAGAGTAATAGCAACTAGGGCCCAGGCGGAAACTTCTATGAATAGGCGGGAGAAGTCCTAACGACAGAATATATCCTTTCAATGTATACCGGAACTGAAGTACGGAAGATGTTTGGAAGCGTGGCGTTTCTTAATTTAAACCACCAAGTGATGAAACTCTCTGTTCTCGAGGAGTAGTGCACGTGGTTATCGCTAGGGACAGTTGAAATGAACTCTGTGGTCGAGAGATGGACGACCGGGTAAGGTGAGGGTTTTCTCTTCTCTGATAGGAATCTATAGCTTGACTGAAAAGTACTAGTATTTTCTTCGTCCTGTTGGTGCGACGTCAATAGCGCGATAACAGCGCTTGTAATTTGGGACGAAGTTCCGGAGCTTAGCTTTGTGTGAGGCCACGCACTAAGGCACAATACCAAACGCGCCTTACTTCTCTATTCCAATTAAAAAAAGTGCCGCCATATCCACGAAGTGAATGATGATGAGTGGGCGAAGCTCCGGAGGTAAACCTGGTAAACCATGAATCCTCTGTACATTTTGCCCACTCGATTTTATTACATCGCTCCCCCTAGCGTACGTCGCCACACTAAATCGAACGATTGCCTTCAACCAATGACACGCGCCATATGTGACATCATTCCTATTTTATAAGATCTCGCGTCTTTCATCAACTACAAGTACCGCTTTCTAGTTTATAACATCTTGCATCTTTTCATCATCAACTACAAGTACCACCATCTAGTAAACACTACAACAACTAAACGAGAGGTGGCTACATACAGGAGACGGTGCCGCCATCTAGTGAACACTGCAAGAACTAAACTAGAGGTGGCTACATACAGGGGACGGTACCGCCATCTAGTGAACAGTGCAAGAACTAAACTAGAGGTGGCTACATACAGGGGACGCACAGCCCACGCCCTAAAGAGCTTCGCCCCTAAAAGTGGTAGTGAAAGGCTTTACTAGAAATCAAAGTGTGGGTTTGTTAGGTTTCAGGAAATACCGTTAAAGGTAATGCTTTGTGAACATATTATTTGATGTGAAAATTTTTTTTTCTTTCAACTATTTCCAAGAATATTTCACCATATACGTTACATTTTTGCCGTAAAAAGAATGGACTCAGTAAATACTCCCCTGTGCGGTTTTCTGCTCTTGAATATTGTTCTGTTTTAATTTAGTAAACATGACTACTTTTAAAATAATTGGTGTGAAACTTCGTATCACACTGATTACTTTTCTTGAAGTTTTAGCCTATGTTTCACAGTTAGAACGTGAAACACGGGGAAGGCTGCTTTATTGTGCTTCCTTTAAAAGCGTTGTCAATTACGGGATCCTCCTCAAATGCGCTTCTCGTAAGATGTTCTTCACGTTTTAAAAGGTGAAATCCTGCGGCACAATTAGCGGCGCAATATTCTTTCCAGTCGTGCACAATATTTTCTGGAACACAGAACAAGCTCCAGGGGGACACACACGTATCAAATTCTCATGCAGTTCTCAGTCGATTCCTGTGTTCTTTTCCATCTAGAGCTTTCTTTTTTCTCGCGCTGCTTCGCGACATTCAGAGTATTTGTGCTCGTGATGAAGGGGCCACGCCCTGTAAACTTTTTACCACAAAATTTCTCGGTGACGTCACAAACTAATACCACGTGTGACGTTGTGACGTCTGCTGAAGACGTCACAACGTGCCGTGAGCTCTGGTGGAGGCCAAATGGCATGTTTCAACTCTTCATTCGCCTGCCATGAACTGCTCAACGAGACACTTACGGCCTTAAAGATACTGGGCGGTGTTCATTAAACCCCTCAAAGTTTCTCGAGTGGGTTCAATAACTGTAGAAAGAAATAATGCAGAAACGTTGGCATGTCGCCACTTATGCCTTGTTGGGTTCCACATTCAGTACTACTGAAATGAAGCGGTACAGTTGGTGCATGCGTTTTTGCTCCTTTTGACACCTTCTCACAACTTTCCTTACTTGCATCTGAGTGCTCTCCCGGGTGCCAATGCATTCCCTCTCGCGTCCACCGCTCATCGATTTGTGCCTTGACCTGAGCCTCGAATAAGGAAGCAACTGCATTTATGGCTCTTTCTCCTTCTCCTATCCTACTTACTTTCTCAGGTCCGTGAAGCAGCTCCTTTCATCTCGTCTTGCGTGCCACCATGCTCTCTTAATCCACGTCCTTCTTAGAACAAATCCACTTCAGATATATGGTATTCGACGCCTGTGATTACTTCCGTCGTGCTTCTTCGCAGACACTGATGCCAGACTTTCCTTCTCTTTTGATGCATTGCTTTGCTCCGATGAGTGAACAAGAGTAGACGTAAAGTAAACTTGGAAAATAGGCGAGTCACTATGAATTGGTTCATACTCGAACGCAGACTAATGGCGGGTAACGCAAGAAGAGCAGACGTAGTACGCCCGCAAACAAATCACACATCGCTAGGTTGCAGTCAGCACGCTTTGTCTTCCTCTTGAAGTGCTGTTTTCTTCGAGCAGTGTAAAATTATACTTAGCACTTTTGATTAATATTAGTTATACACTGAGCTTTCGTGTATGCTTTCTCTCGTAAGAAAAGGAAGTATGGAAAGATGATAGTATGAGTTGAATAGAAATACGCATATTACACATTATCTTCATAATCAGCAGTATACGCCTTTTCATTTTAACTGGGTGAAGAAAGAAAGGAAATAAAAATAAACAGAGAGAAAAATATGAAGGTTTGTTAGCCTTGTACAAACAGGCGGCCTCTCATTGGGGAAAGGGGAAATTGAAGAAAAAAATTTATGAAGAAATAACTACGAAAAACAGTGCAGAAATCGGCAGATTACGATACCATTTAAAGTTACGGTTGTAGTACGAATTGATGAGTTCTTATGTTGGCGCACTGAAACAGCACTCACAGAGAAAAATAACTATTGTTTCGGCGCAACCGTCGTTGTCGCGTGTTGGTCATTGCATTCCGAAAGCAGTTGTCATTCGTGGATACCTCGTCAAAGCACAGGTGGCACAGAACTGTCTCCTCAGCTAGCGATCATCCTGATGCAAGACGGGCCTCGACACCGGTATTCAAGCTGTGTATAGGAGCGTTGGCGAATGCAGCCGAGTTTCACTGTGCATGTGTTTAATACCCTTCAAACCTCTTACTTTTTAGACACCCCTACCTCCTATAAAAACCAAAAAGCAACATCAATAAGAAGGTTTTCGTAAGATAACAAGATAATTACGATGCACGTGCCTTTGTTCTTTTGACGCGATAGTGTTACAGAGCTCGTTTCTCAGAATTTCCGGCGTCAATATTGGTGCTGACGTAAGCATCGGTGTCGTTAGTTGTGAGCGAGAAATCAGTTTTGGTGACACAAAAATCAAGAGTTATGCAAATGAAATAAATAAAATAATGAAAAACTTTTGGCTTGAGTGATAAACGAACCCGAGTCGTTTGAGTGGCAAGCGGCTTTTATACTAGACAGCCACGCCTCTTCTCGCCAATACAGTGAAAATAACTTCCTGTGCTTGCAAATGCAGCAAACGTGTCTCATTCTTTCTTAACACACGAGTCTTGTATACAAGCTCAAACATGGAATTTTGCCGCAGATGTACGTGGTACAAGCGTACATTGTCACGGGGCGTAAAAACACGGGACTATTATATTGACTACACAGACTAATGCCAGTCACCCACTACAAAAGGCACACACGCTTCTGCACCCTTAAGGCCCCGTTCTGGGTGCATAACAAGTTCGAAAAGATTTCATACACTGTTTGAAGTACGCAATAGAAACAAAATATCGCTATCACATTCAACTCATAAAGGCGAAGCCTAAAGGTCCCCCTATTTTTATCTATTTATCGTCATATACGTCATCCGCTTCGTTTTGCTGTTGTTTTCCTCAACTTCCCGGCCGTGGCGTATGCACTTTGATGGATGTGAAATACTACCGGCAGTACGCTCAGAATCCGGTTTTCGTTGAACAATCCCAGGTGGTTAAAACTTTCCGGAGGTCTCCACATTGGCGTATTTCATATTCATATCATGTTTTGGTCTTGGTACCATGACCCCCAGCAAATATAAGTACCACTTTAAGCCCGGCGACAAGTTCCTAGTGGTCTGGACTTTCCTTTGCCACTGAGATAGGTAGAGAGGAAGATTCTTCTCTTAAAAGACAACGTTAATTAGGAAAAATTGTTCACTTGAATTAGCACGTTCCATTGTCGAGACACTGACTAGAGAGACTCCTTGCATAAACACTATTGCGCAACTGATGTTGTGCAACCGCAGTTGAGCAACCACTTAGTGATACCATTTTCATGGAAAACGCTTATATATAAAAACTAAAGCATGCCTTTTCACTTTTTTTTTACAAGGAGTGCTCATTTAACGTAAACAAGATCCTCCACGTTTTTCCTGATATATTGTGAAACAGAACGTTTCAGACGAGGTTATTATACTAGGAAACCTTCCTTGCGTATGGGTTGGTTCGTGTTTAACCACAGTAAGATGCTAAAAAAACCACAGAAACATAGAGAAAACACTCTTCTCTGCCCCGTCTTTTCTTTTGTTTCTTTTGTAGTTTTCCAGCACGTTATCAGAGGCATAGAATGATGTTAGCTAACCATAATGCTATATCTTGATCATGAGAGTAGAGAATCACATTGTGTACGCGAAAATAAATTAATCTTCATTCTTTTTAGACGCCATCATCTTTTTTTTTTACATCTTCACCCTCTGAATATATACTCCTCAATAAAAATTACCTCAAGCAGGCTTAAAAGAGCTTTTCTCACAATATCTACAAGCATATATGTTTATGCATGCAGCATGTTGTGCGGTTATGTTTTTACATGCGCATCAAGCTCTTGAGAACCTTTGTTTCGTAGTGGTCATCCTCTACTGCAGTGTCGCTCTTGTTGAACTTCTCTGGAAGCAGACTGTGGCATCATTAAAATTTACTGTTTTGTTCCAACTCATTCACAGTCTGTGGTTGAGGTTCACATCTCAGCTTGTTAATTTCCCTGCATCCTACAGCTCAAAAATCAAATTTAACAAAGCAGTGGTGAGACCACCATTATGAAGCGAACTTTTGTGCTAACTGAAACGGAGATATGGATGCTAATGGAAAGTCTTTTTCAATGACCGCTTGTTTTATTCTATCGATGTATCGATGTATTGCCCGTTTGGCCATATTTTATTGGCACATAGAGGAAAAATTAGGGCGAACGTCGCTTCTTCAGTGCCATGTTTCAAAGCATCTACCAGGCCACCTGTATCCCAACTGCGATTGGAGCATGGTACATTCTGGTATAAACCAAGCATGGTAACAGCCACATAGCATTTTATTCATTTGTCTAAGCCGACTTTAAAGTGAAAGCAACCTTCCCTTCTTTGCCAACTTCTTAGTCCCCCTGCACACTTCCTACAGGTTTCAGCACCTGGCTTCGTTTTGGCACTGCCTCAAACATAACAAGACGTATAGTAAAAATGGCGCAAGAACAGCAAAAAAAAGAGAAGAAAATTATTATATCGCTTCTGTTTCTTTATTGAGACTGTCGCCTTATTTGTTCACTACGATTTTGTACCAACAGCTTCAAGTTTACAGGCTTCTCAATAACAAGATTTCTGCCCCGCCGCGGTAGTCTAGTGGCTAAGGTACTCGGCTGCTGACCCGCAGGTCGCGGGATCGAATCCCGACTGCGGCGGCTGCATTTCCGAAGGAGGCGGAAATGTTGTAGGCCCGTGTGCTCAGATTTGGGTGCACGTTAATGAACCCCAGGTAGTCGAAATTTCCGGAGCCCTCCACTATGGCGTCTCTCATAATCATGTGGTGGTTTTGGAACGTTAAACGCCACATATCAATCTAGCAATCAATCAATAACAAGATTTCTACACCATGTCAGGCACTTGTCAGGCGATAAGACGGACCGACATCTCCGGCTCTCTATTCAAATATTTCTCTCGCTCTCACATGCATCTGCTTCACGTTCCACCTTTCCCCAAGCGATTAGTTCATGCGATGATGTCCTCGTGTTTTGTCATAGCGTGACGACGTCACAACGAAGTAATTATGACGCAACGAACTTGAGATAATTTTGCCATCACAATGACGTCATGGCTCTAGCGAGACACTGACACTGCCCGAAAGCCCATTTTTGCATCCACTTAGATATCTATAGGGTTTCGCCTTGATGAACATGACAGCCTTATATGATAACACTTCCAGCTAACGAGAAATCAACTTCGCACACGGTAATGTGGCTACAAACTAAGCGAAAGTGGCATAGCAAGCGATTCACGTGCTATAGGTTACCGTAAACTTCACTGTAAGCTTCATTTAGTGAAGCTTTGTCACCGTACTCTTAGTCACCGTAGGCTTCACTTGGTGTTAGCTTGCTCACCGCAAATGGTTGTAGCAAACAGGCCTGCGAAATAAAAAAAGCAGTCAGATATAGGCTAGCTGAAACAAAATTCGGCTACAATGGTTCGCGGTAAGCCTTTTGCGGGTGACACTCATTTAGGCCCTTCATCATTCGAACTTTTCTGTACGAACTTTTCTGTACGGAGGACGACGAAGTGATAGCTTAGCGGATGGCAGTTTCTGTAGGTTCTCTCTTTTTTCACCTAGGTTTAAGCGAACTGCGCGAATATCACATCCGTGTCCATCGGTGATGGACGTGGACCCCCACGGACGTCCGCCAGTTACGGCGGCGTTGGCGATGGCCGCATCCAGGAAGCGTACGGGACTCTACAGCGGCTATGACAGCAAGGGCACTCTTGTTTACTGAATGGGCAGTGAAGAGCCTTCTGACGACGACGATTTTAAGCTGGTGCTGAGCCGTAAAGCGAAGAGGCGGAACGTCAGAACTTCTTCGTCATCGAGTACGTTGAACGACAGAGTGTCAAGGAGACCCGTGACAAACACTATCCTTTTGTCCCTGAGGTACCGGACGGTAACATGAAGCGCCTCAACACGCAATCTGTTTCGGTGATGCTGGAAAGACTCGTGCCAAACGAGATCACAGACATCAGAGTGAACACGCGTAATTGACGCATTGGCCATTGACGTTTTGCATGCTGCGGCACTTAATGTACTGCGCAACGTCAACGAGTTGGGGGGAATGAAAGTTCGCTCGTACATTCCTGTGAGCTCGAACGTCGTCACTAGAGTCATCTACGATGTGGATACTGCCATTCCCAGCTCTGAATTCGATGTTCTGGTCAAACCGGCACATTAAGCCAGCGTCATCGCAAAAGCTGTCCGTTTGGGAAACTCACGCTGCTTGAAGATCATGTTCAAGGGCGACTCTCTTCCTTCACACGTAAAGGTGGGCCATTTTCGGCATTCTGGGCGACCTTTCATACCGAAGCCCTTACAGTGTTATAAGTGCATGAAGATGGGCCACGTGAGAAGCGTATGCGAAAATAGGACGGTGTGTCTGTCCTCGTTGCGCGGAAGCTCCACTCTGCGGATGACTGCGAAGCAACTACCCTCAAATGCTCGAATTGTCATAAGTCACATGCAGCTTCGTCAAAAGAATGCCCCAAAATCCAAAGAGAAATAGCGGTATTGAAACAAATGGTCCGAGACAATTCGTCGCATCAAGAGGCTGCCAGGACCGTCCTAAAGAGGCATCATCGTCGCCGCAGTTCATCAAAGAATGCCGCAGACGCTGCATCGAAAGCACCACTCCACCACCCTTCTCTTCCACCGCCCTTGCCTCCCAGACCGAAGGCGGCCAGCGCAGTCAGCAAACCAACGAGTAGCACTGTTGCAGGTGAATCAGTTTGGCCTTCATTGCCGAAATCACAGCCACCTGCAAATCCCAAGCGCACATCGACAGTCACATCACTCCAGCCAGCCGCTGACAAGCTGCCTGAGGAGGACACAGAAGTCATCAGAATGTTCCGAACACTGCTGGATGCCATGTGAAAGCTGTGCAGCAGCCTGAAGTCTCCACTCACTCAGAGTGCACTACAAGTACTGGATGCTCTAAGTCCAGTATTTGAAAGTCTCCAGTAGCAACCATGGCTCGACCAATTTTCTCCTTCCGCAACGAGGTCCGACAAGCGTCGATAATGCAGTGAAACGCGAGAGGCCTGAGATCCCGCATCTCTTCGTTCCGTCAGTATATATTCATGAATCGTATTCCTATGATAGTTATATGTGAACCAAACGTGCAACAACCTCCTAAACTATCAGGGTATGAATCTTTTGTTTCTTCAACGTGCGAGGAAACGCAGCAAGGTGGTTGTTTACATTCGCACAGATTTCACATATGTGCATCATGCAGTTCAACCACATGAAGACAATCAATATGTTTGTATACGTGTTAAAAAGGAAAAAGTGTCATTTACACTCATTGGTGTCTACATATCACCACCCGAACGATTTGAACAAGACCGACTACGAGACATACTGACAATAACTACGGGCCCGTGGGTTATAAGTGGAGACTTCAACGCACATCACTTAACCTGGGGTAGTTCGACGATCAACACTAATGAAAGAAACCTCGTGTCATGTGCTTCAAAGCATGACCTATGTTTCTTAAATGATGGCAGTCCTACATACCTGCGGGGCCTTACGTATAGCAGTTGCTTCGATTTGACTCTGGTATCCGAAAACTTCCAGTCGCAAGTGCACTGGTTTTCAGGCATCGAAACGCATGGGAGTAACCACATTCCAACTTATATGTGAATAAAGGGTCTTACTAACTCTTTTCCTAAGACCACAATACGAAGAATTGATTGGTCCAAATTTCAGCGACCCATGGAAAATACATGCCGTGAAGACCCTGACCAGAACTTGGAGGATGTCATCAAAGAGCCAATGAGAGAAGCATCATGTCTCCTCTCGTTCACCGGCAAGCGTTCAGATTTCGACGTTGAACTGGAAAAAGCGCGCGCGCTTCGCCGAAGGGCGGAAAGAAGATACAGGCGGACGAAAGCAATATGCGACTTGAGGCTGGCACGACGCATACAGAAAAAAGTCCAACGACGTTTAGAAAAACTTGAACAGGAACGCTGGAAATCATTCTGCGAATCATTGCATCCCCGAAAACCGTTGTCACGCATATGGAGCACTATTCATGGCCTGTGCTCCACTCCCCAACAAAGACATCCTTTCATGGCTTTAGCCCTACATTCAGGCCACACCCAACTTGAAGTGCCAAATGAGATTTGTACGCGAATCGCTGGTGTGTCCACCTTGTCCGCCGGTACCATTGGGAGTGTTATCCCTGCACACCGCATCTACGAAATGGACAATCTTTTTTACTATAGAAGAATTTGACGCATCTTTGGCGGCTTCCCGACGATCATCTTCACCAGGACCCGATGGCATCACCTATGCCGCTCTAGCCAACCTTCAACAGGAGGCAAGGGGACAGTTGTTAAGTTATTACAACCACTCATGGCTGGCGGGCAATGTTCCCCAGGATTGGAAGAGAAGTCGACTTGTGCCACTACTCAAAGCAGGAAAGTAACCGTTTGATTTGACATCATTTCGCCCTGTTACCCTCGCAAGTTGCGTAGGAAAAGTCATGGAAAGGATTATACTTACACGCCTAGAATGGTACCTCGAGCGCTACAACGTATACCCAAACTGCATGACGGGTTTTCGGCGAGCTAGGTCATCTCTTGACAACGTGATTTATCTCACAACATTTATCCAGCAACACAAGAGCCTCAAGCACATACCACTGGCACTCTTCCTCGACGTCAAAGGGGGCTTATGTTAACGTAACGCATAAAGCCATTTTAGACTCGTTGAAAGCTGTTGGAATCGGTGGTCGGATGTTCCAATGAATCCAGAATTATTTGACGAGAAGGTCCTTTTTTGTACAAATCTCAGATGGACCCACCACCAATTACTATACCTCCTGTGGCGTCCCTCAGGGCGCCGTATTAAGTCCCCCTTTATTTAACCTCGTGATGGTAGGACTTCGTGAAATTTTGCCAAGTACTATCCTCATATTCATATATTCTGACGATATTTGTCTATGGACTTCGGCTGTAACTCGTCTAAAAGTACTTGCAAGAGTCCACCAGGCTGCCACCCTGACATGCTCATATCTCCGCAAGCAAGGTCTTTCCGTCTCAACGGAGAAATGTGCATTGGTTGCGCTTACTCGCAGAGCCATGACACAATACCCCGTTACCATCAATGGACAAAATATTCCATACCAGAAGAACCATCGCTTTCTGGGTGTGATTATTGACAAGGACCTTTCGTGGAGTGCCCACTGCAATTACCTGAAGAGAAGGCTTACTTCCATTGTCCATATAATGCGGTTCCTCTGCGGAAAATCTTGGGGCACATCGATAAGGTCAATGATGCAGCTATACAGGGCACTGTTTCTGGGATTTTTGCGCTACAGCTTGCCATTACTAGCAAGTACGTGCAAGACGAACATCCGCACTCTCGAAAGTCTGCAAGGACAAGCACTACGCGTGTGCTTAGGATTGCCGCGATGCACCTCAACCTACGGGGCAATTATGATTGCAAGAGAGCATCCAATTCGAACATACATCACCACTGACAATTTGAGAGCCCACATAAGACACCTCTGCCGAGTTCCTGGTCACCATGTTGCAGTGTTGCCTCTTCAAAGACCACACGCGATGTTTTCAAAGATTATTTCTGCCCATAGAGAATGCCTTCCTTTTGGCTTCACTCCAGCAACAAGACCAGCGTCACCCCCGTGGTGCCTACAACAACCACAGGTGTGCCTCACTATTCCGGGAATAACGAACAAGAGCCATCATTCAACAGTGGTCCTACGACAAGTGACATTGTCGCTACTCAACGAAAAATAAGGCCAGAGGACCCACATTTATACCGATGGATCAGTCTCGGCTGACAGCTCCACAGGCGCTGTTGTCATCCCGGCGTACCAAGTCACTACAAAGCTCAAACTGTCGCATAGGACAACATCCACAGCAGCGGAGCTTGCCGCCTGACGTGCTGCTATACTTTATATCGCGGAAGCCCAACCTCAAAAATGGGCTGTGTTCTGCGACTCCAAGGCATCCCTTCAGAGCTTGCAATCAGCTTTACGACAGAGGGAGCATCAACAACTAGTGAATGAAGTAAGAGAAGTGATTCACAAAATTTTATCGAAAGGACATGACTTGGTGATCCAGTGGTTACCGGGACATTGTGGTATTGTCGGTAATGACCTGGCTGATAATGCTGCCCGATCCGCCCAAGCGGACGCCCAGACAACCCCAATTCCATTGTCGAGAACCGACGCTGCAAGGGGCCTTCACTCGTTCGCTAACACCATGTCGGAAACTTGGCTGAGTGACCCCAGTGTCAGGAACCGCCGGCTACACAAATTGGACCCATCCAGAAAGCTTCAAGTTCCATCGGACCTCTCCCGCCAGGATGCAACTTTACTGTGCCGCCTGTGGTTAGGAGTAGCTTTTACAAAGGCGTACTCCTTTCGCATAGGAATGGCGGATAGCTCCCGATGTGAGTCGTGCGACACTGACGAGACAATAGAACATCTACTGTGTTCATGTGAACGTTTTGCGAGCGAACGCAACTTGCTACGCGAAACGTTAGAGACACTAGACAGTAGACCTTTTTCCGAAGAGAAGATACTTGGCTCATGGCTCTACGCGTTGCTGGCCAGCAAAGCGACGCGGGCGTTGCGAAGTTTTCTAAAGACGACCGGACTACGCGACCGCTTATAAGCGTGCAATGGACAAGGTCACATCTACACACACGTTGCCCTTCACTTCTCTCTCTCTCTTCTCCTTTAATCCCCTCACCCCTTACCCCAGTGCAGGGTAGCAAACCGGAAATGCGTCTGGTTGACCTCCCTGCCTTTCGTTTCTTCCCTTCCTCCTCCTCCTCCTCTGTTCGTGCGTTTCCTGCTGCACTTATGGTAATGGCACTCTTGTTTACCCATTTGCCGTAATTGACGTGGAACAAAATTTGCACATAGCAGCATTGCTATTCGTATGCTATGCATGAGAAAATATTGGCGTCTGCGCAAGAAATAAAAGTAAAGCAACAAACGCCCGCTCGTTATAGCGTAAATACTGATACGACACCGAAAACCCAGAAAAAGGTGCGAGGGTGGGGGGAATCACCGGCACCGCAAAATTCACTGTAAGCATAGCAACTATAGCATATATTGCACTTCGCATTGGGGTACGTGTAAAGAAATATGAAACACTCTTGAAAGAAATGTACAAACGTTTGCCTCGCAAATATGCTCAGTGAGTGTGCACATAGCGGCCTTGGTAACCTAGCAAAAAAATTAGGGTAATGTGTAGCTTGAGGCGCTTTAAATTTCCGAACTTGAGAGCCGAACGAGTAGGTGAACATTACATACTATGCAAAGTTGCATACTTTCTGAGTAAAAAATTAACATTTATTGCCTAATGCACGAATACAACGCAGAGCGCAGTGCACGGTGTTCTTATGACACTTCTGTTTACTGCTCGTAAACACACAACACAGTTGGCTTAATCGCGAGGCTTAACCAAACAGCTACATATTACTAGTGCGCTGACCCGCAATATCAGGCACAAAAGTATTAACGTTACTTAGAACACCTTTCAAAGCTGCTCTTACTTGATGATCTGAAAGAAAAAGTACTTACGCTCAGATACCTTTCTAAAACATGAAAAACTTTATTCCAGCCTTTTCTAGTATTTTTATGGAGTAGGTGTTCAAACAACATTGACACAAGGACACAAGAGAAGAGACTAGAGCTTCTAACACTTGGTCCACGTAACATGAGCCCCATATCCGCTTACGGAAAGGCTCGCCAACAATCTAGAAGGTTCGTTTAGCTTCTTTAGTCTGCATTGCGATGTAAAATAATATCGAATGTTTCTAAGCACAAATGCTCAATCTTGGTATTGGCTCTCCTCTATTATGACAACATATCCAAATCTAACAGCACCGATGTACACTAAATAAATTTAATAACGAGAAGCATCTTTTACCTGCCCTTGACCACGCGGGCACGCAAGTGTTCGGCAATAGATTAGATGGGCAAAACAACGAGAACGGTGGAGTTCTTTAAACTGCCGATCTGAGTCCACGCACTTTGAGGCAAGTGCATCCTTAGAGACATTGCTTTTAGCCCAGTTTTCTTTTTAGCCCTCAATAAGAGGAGCTTTATGCACCACGTCGTGCAAGTGGGACACTGTATGTCATCGGAAAAGGTCCGGACGCCAGGCCGCGAGCACCACGAGTGCGCTCGTATTACTACATTGGCTGGTGAGTCTCCACCTCATCGCGACATGATCTCGCCGTCTTGCGGCTTATTTTTTTTATATCGTGAGGATGCTTAGTCCCTGGGACGCTAATGGACGTCGATGAAAGGTGACAAGTTGGAGCAATGTTATGGCAGAGTATATGGTCTGCAGGGGAGACATACCGGAACAAGATCCACTGGAAGAGATCCACCGGAGAACCAGTGGAACAAGACACTGTTTTGTTCTGGTGGCTTCAGGTGGCTGTTTGTATTTGTTGTCGTCATGGCAAGATGACTACTGCCTGCGAGGACTACAAGCATGTCACTTATTAATGCCCTTTTTTGCACCCTAGCATCAGCACAATTGCAGTGTTACGTAGTGCACATGACAAGCGCGAAAACAGAAGTGTGCAAACATGCGAATAATAGGAATCTTACAAACTATGACATTCGTATACACATACAAACAGATAACACGCGCAAGAAAAAGCACGTAGATTTACGTGACTTGACTGAATGGGTAATGACGTAATCTACAGAAGCATTGAAGTTTGTATTTTGCGGTGTGTTTACATCCAAGCTTCAACCACCAAATATCCCAACTTTCAATTTTCGTGTATTTACTTTGTCGCCAACTTGCGGCATGCCATTGGTGCCACCAACTTTTTTAAACCTCCTTGGGTGCCACAGATATCATCAGTGGCTTGTTGTCGAGCAGCTGAAAAAAAATCACAGCATATCCACGAGGTGAATGGTGGCTCGAGTGAGGCGAATTTGATGGATGGATGCATAGATGCATGCACGGACCGACGGACGGACGCATAAAGCACGGATGGATGGATGCATGGACGGACAAACGCACGGATGGACGCATGAACGGACGCATGGAAGCACGGACGGATGGATGGATGCACGGAAGCATGGACGAACGCTTCCGTCCACACATCATCTTTTACTCCGGGGAAAATGTTTTGCACCATTTTTATTGACATCTAATGCACTGCAACTGGCTACAATGACTACTACGACGACACGCGACATACGACCTACGGCGCAAGGCGCTTCGACCATCAAAAATTGGCAAATCCCACGTACAGTGGGAATCCATGTTATGCGAAGCACGAATGAGAAATGTGGATATGTCCCTTTAAAATTGGCACAACGTTACGAGGTGGAGGTAAATGATGCCGTACATGACTTCCCTGTCATGATTATCATGTTTTGATGTGTCCTTAACCTTCGCCATCTGTTCACGCCACGTGCTGCCAAATTTAGTATATGGGGAGCTAGCGACACGGCCGTGAGCACGCTATGAGCGTGGTATGTTGTCATGTTCTTACATGACACGCGCGTCAGGATTATCATGTTTGCACCAGTCATATACCTTCGTCATATATTGACGTCACGTACGTAACACCAAATTTGGAATATGTGAAGCTATCAAAACGGCCGCGAGCGCATATGAATGGCCCAACATACTCCAATGTAGCGGTGACGCACGCGAACGCTGGGCACAGCAGCGCTACGTTAACAAAACGCGAGCACTCTACAGCATGACGCCAGGCGCGGCCTGCGTCCGTTGGCGTGGCGCGACGGCAACCGGCGCGAAATGCGACATGCTGCATTTCGCGCCGATGCGTTACCGAGATGACACTCCGTCTCCCTCTTTTCGTGACGGAGGGACAGTGCACTCGCTGAAACGCGCAAGCATCAAAGCAACGCAGCGTGACGTGCGCCTGCGTGTATATGTCAGGACTAGCGCCTGGCGTGGCAATTCGGCTTGACCCGGCGAAACGAATGCCGGTGAGCACGTGCACCGCGTCCTGTGGAAATGTATTGGCGCTTTGACTGGGGCATGTGATCACGTTCTCACATCACACGCATCTCATGATTATCACGTTTTCACCAGTGACATACCCTCGTCATCCATTCATCATCATCATCATCATCATCGGTGCGGCGATGGCGTAGTGGTTAGAGCATCCGCCTCGCATGCAAGAGGTCCGTGGTTCAAATCCCTGTACCGCGCAGTTCCCAACCGGATTAAAAAAAAATCCGCGTGTTGATGGAACTGCAGTAAGAGGCCTGGGGTGCGGCCTCACCGGCAAACACCGCCGAGAACGCACTCCCTCACCAGAGAAGGATTGGCCACCCTGGTGCAGTATCTGGCCACTACCTCCCACATGCTTACGTCAAATAACTCACGGCCCTCAGTCCCCAGCAGCTGCGAAGCAACTGACCACGGCGGCGGTCAGATCTGCAACGCAGCAGAGGGTGCTAAGAATCTCTGGATCCGGACAGGCCGCCATTGGAAACTGAACTTGGCAACGTTTAACGCTAGAACCTTATCTAGTGAGGGAAGTCTAGCTGTACTATTCGAGGAGCTAGAGGGTGTTAAATGGGATATAATAGGGCTCAGTGAGGTTAGGAGGACAGATGAGGCCTATACGATGCTACAGAATGGGCACGTCCTTTGCTACAGGGGCTTGGCAGACAGAAAAGAACTGGGAGTGGGGTTCCTAATTCACAGAAACATAGCTGGCAACATAGAGGAATACTATAGCATTAATGAAAGGGTGGTAGGTATCGTAATTAAACTGAATAAAAGATACAAGATGAAGGTAGTACAGGCTTACGCGCCTACATCCAGCCATGATGACGCTTCAGTTGAAAGCTTCTATGAAGACGTGGAATCGGCAATGAGTAAGGTAAAACACAGTATACTATAGTGATGGGCGACTTTAATGCAAAGGTAGGGAAGAAGCAGGCTGGAGACCAGGCGGTAGGAGATTATGGCATCGGTACTAGAAATGCCAGAGGAGAGCTACTAGTAGAATTCGCAGAACGCAATAATTTACGGATTTTGAATACCTTCTACCGAAAACGAGAAAACCGCAAGTGGACATGGAGGAGCCCTAATGGCAAAAATAAGAACGAAATAGACTTTATAATGAGTGCACACCCTGGAATCGTGCAGGATGTGGAAGTGATTGGCAAGGTACGATGCAGTGACCATAGAATGGTACGGTCTCGAATTCGCCTAGACTTGAAGAAGGAACGACAGAAACTGATACGCAAGAAGCCAATCAATCAGCTAGCACTGAGAGGGAAAGTACAGGAATTCAGAGTGTCGCTGCAGAACAGGTACTCGGCTCTTAGTGAGGAAACGAACTTTAGCGTAGATACAATGAATGATAATCTGACGAGTATAATTACGGAGTGTGCAGTGGAAGTTGGAGGCAGGGTAGTTAGACAGGACACTGGCAAGCTTTCCCAGGAAACGAAGAACCTAATTAAGAAGCGTCAAATCATGAAAGTGTCAAGTGCAACAGACAAAATAGAACTGGCAGAGCTTTCGAAGTTGATCAATAGACGTAAGGTATGCGATGTAAGAAGGTATAGCATGGAGAGAATTGAACACGCTCTGAAAAACGGAGGAAGTGTCAAAGCATTGAAGAGGAAACTTGGGATAGGCAAAAGTCGGATGTATGCACTAAGGGACAAAGAAGGCAAAATAACTACCAATATGGATAGGATAGTTAAAATAGCAGAGGAGTTTTACAGAGATCTGTACAATAGTCGAGACAACCACGACCTTAATACTATAAGAACTTGCAGTAATCCAGATTACACCCCACCAGTAATGATAGAAGAAGTCAGAAAAGCTTTGGAGAGCATGCAAAGGGGCAAAGCTGCTGGTGATGATCAGGTAACATCAGATCTGCTGAAAGATGGAGGACAGATTGTGTTAGAAAAACTAGCCACCCTGTTTACGAGGTGTCTCTTGACGGGAAGAGTACCAGAGTCTTGGAAGAACGCTAACATCATCTTAATACATAAGAAAGGAGATGACAAGGACTTGAAGAATTACAGGCCGATCAGCTTGCTCTCTGTAGTATACAAGCTATTTACAAAGGTAATTGCTAACAGAGTAAAGAAAACACTAGAATTCAATCAACCAAAGGAACAAGCAGGATTTCGAACAGGCTACTCAACAATTGACCACATTCATACTATCAATCAGGTAATAGAGAAATGCTCAGAGTATAACCAACCACTATACATAGCCTTCATAGATTACGAGAAGGCGTTTGATTCAGTAAAAATATCAGCCGTCATGCAAACACTGCGGAATCAGGGCGTAGATGAAGTATATATAAACATTCTGGAAGAAATCTACAGGGGATCAACTGCTACCATAGTGCTTCATAAAGAAAGCAACAGAATACCAATCAAGAAGGGTGTAAGGCAGGGGGACACAATTTCCCCAATGCTATTTACCGCGTGCTTACAGGAGGTTTTCAGAAGCCTAGAATGGGAACAGTTAGGGATAAGAGTCAATGGAGAATACCTTAGTAACCTGCGCTTCGCCGATGACATTGCATTGCTGAGTAACTCGGGGGACGAATTGCAACTCATGATTACGGAGTTAGACAAGGAGAGCAGAAAGGTGGGTCTTAAAATTAATCTGCAGAAAACGAAAGTAATGTACAACAACCTCGGCAAGGAGCAGCGCTTCGAGATAGGTAATAGTGCACTTGAAGTTGTAAAAGACTATGTCTACTTAGGGCAGGTAATAACCGCAGAACCGAACCACGAGATTGAAGTAACTAGAAGAATAAGAATGGGGTGGAGCACATTCGGCAAGCACTCTCAAATTATGACAGGTACATTGCCACTATCCCTCAAGAGGAAGGTATATAACAGCTGTATCTTGCCGGTACTTAGCTACGGAGCAGAAACCTGGAGACTTACAAAGAGAGTTCAGCTTAAATTGAGGACGACGCAGCGAGCAATGGAAAGAAAAATGGTAGGTGTAACCTTAAGAGACAAAAAGAGAGCAGAGTGGATTAGGGAACAAACGGGGGTTAAGGATATCATAGCTGAAATCAAGAAGAAGAAATGGACATGGGCAGGGCATGTAGCGCGTAGACAGGATAACCGCTGGTCATTAAGGGTAACTGACTGGATTCCCAGAGAAGGGAAGCGGGTTAGGGGGAGACAGAAGGTTAGGTGGGCAGATGAGATTAAGAAGTTTGCGGGTATAAATTGGCAGCACCAAGCACAGGACCGGGTTAACTGGCGGAACATGGGAGAGGCCTTTGTCCTGCAGTGGACGTAGTCAGGCTGATGATGATGATGATGATGATGATGAAGCTAGCGAAACAGCCACCGACGCATCATGAGCGTAGCATGTAGTCATGTTGTTACATGACACGCATCTCATGATTATCATGTTTGCACCAGTCACATACTTTCGTCATCCATTCACGTACCGTAATGCCGAATTTGGTATATGTGCTGCTAGCGAAATGGCCGAGAGCGCATCATAAGGGTGGTTGTAGTCACATTGTTACATGACACACGTGGCATGCTCGTCATGTTACGGTTTGTGGCTTGTGTTCGCCATGCAATCATGTCATACCATGCCAGTTTTGGGACATGCCATGTGAACGAAACTACTGCAAGAGCTGCAGGGCCATGAAATGTAAATTATAACATTCATGACATCCACGTCATGATTTTCATGTTATGACTTGTCAAATACGTTCTTCATAGTCATGTTATGCCATACCAAGTTTGGTATTGATACCATTATCAAAATGGCCAGGAGAGCGAAACTTCGTAGGCGGCTAGATAGATAGATAGATAGATAGATAGATAGATAGATAGATAGATAGATAGATAGATAGATAGATAGATAGATAGATAGATAGATAGATAGATAGATAGATAGATAGATAGATAGATAGATACGCGCAAAGTCGCCGAAGTTCGCTAAGAAATCCTTCGCATATAAAAAATTCTCTACCTCCCCGAAGGGAATTGTGCGGAAATGCGATTGCATAGCGTAGCGTCCACAACGGCGTTTTGCACGTGAGAAATCAGCGTTAAAAGATTATTATTTTCTTTTTTCTCACACCATGAAACTAACAGGGCTGCTCGCCGCACATGGACTTTTTCTGTCACGAGAAACGTAATATGCATATACAGCTCTAGTAGTTAGCGTGCACGGCTAAAAATACTGTCTAGTGAACAAAACAACAATGTTCTCAACTTGGCGTTGGCGTTACACTGCGGCGTCTCGAGTACACATTTCCGGTTGTACTTGAGAGGCTCTCAGCCAGCAAACGGGCGAGAGCGAGGCGTTAGCGGACGGGAAAGTAGGGCGCAGGTAGGAGAGAGAGTGATATGAGAGAGAAGGAGCAGCGAAGCACTGCACCTATCTTCTCCTATACTTTCTCGCCCCACATGCTGCGGTGTCTAGGGGTGAGGATAAGTTCGTGCGCCCGCAGCTGTTGCTATGGAAGAGGGAGTGAGAGCGGATAGATAACACCTGCCGGCTCGCGGATGCGGCAGCGGACAACGCCGGATGCCTGACATAGCCCGACTAAGAAATAGATTCGCAATTAACGCACCAAGCACTGTCACAAGGACTTGGACGAAATGCTCGTTATAGCCACGAAATCGAACCTGAAATCCAGTATATTAGGAGCAGTGATCTTTTATTTTAAACCTGGTTAAATGGCTAGAAGTCTGTGAATGATGCACTGGTAGTGGAGTAAAGGATTGGGAATGTTTTAATATTTTAATAAGTGAAGCAAGTACTCGAATTGGCGAGGGCTTTCTTTGGACCTCTATTACTCATGAAGTTTATAAGCTGGTCCTTCTAAATGCCAATAAACTTTAATGGTGGAGTGGTTTAGAGCAACCTTAAAGAACTATGGTGTCAGCAGAAAACCACGATTGGTTATGCTCCGGACAAATCGGACAAGCTCCAGTATTGTTCACAACATGGGTCTCTCACTGACGGTGATCATCTCCCTACTATACGTCTCTAAGCACATTGAAGGTGCACCCTAATCCTTGACTTTAGCGTCTGGTAGCGGCACTAACGCCTCTACGTTAACGTAGTCCGGTGTATTCTTCGGGCTTGTAATTCGTCTAGGTGCTAAAGCGGACCTCGTGAGCCGTGTAGTAAGACGCACATGGTTGAAACATGTCTCGTAAGGTGCCGCAACGATGTCAACTTCTCTGAAAAAGGTAAGCTGTTTCAATTAAATCTGTCATTTATTTTTTTATTTATTGTTCGTTTTGTTATTTCGCACTCGTTTTAAGTAAACTGGCGCTCTTATTTTATGTGTAACAAATATCACGCCTAAGTTGAACCAGTACCATTCATTTAGTACCTTCAATTCTTTAAACCTTTGTTTCTGCAATACATAACGGGAAACTGACGGTAGGTGCTTGACCGCAATATATTGGAAAAAAAAATCAACTATGCAAATCATTGCTCGTTTAACAGTATTCGTGAATTAATTTCCACAGGTGGCGCTTAATACGCACCTAAAGTATGGCACGCGGAATTGTAGTACTCGTAATCAATGTGAGTGCGAAGCGCGCCAGCAATTATCGAACACTGCAGTCCTATTTTCTTTCATATAGAACAGTGACGTATCTGAGATAAAGGTCGCACGCAGTGGTCGGAAAACATTGAAAGGCTCCAGAAAGAGACCACAAGTTAAAGTGTGTTCGAAAAAAAATGTAATTATTTGAAGCAAAGTGGCCATCTCATGTCTGAAGGCTCTGCAGAGTCTCGCTTGTAACATGCTTGCTGTGGCAGGTGGATCAACAACTAAGCGCTAGCAATGTTATGAACAGGGAGCAACTCTTCTTGCAGACTAAGTTAGAGCGGTGATCCTGGGACGGCTTTAAGCTCTCCCATAGTAGAGTACTTTGTGCTCTAAATCGTTACCCACTTTTTCTGAACACATAGGGTGGGTAGGGACGGAGAGGGCTTCCAGCTCTCCCATAGTAAAATACTAAGTACTCTAAATTGTTAATCACTTTTTCTAAACACACAACTATAACGCCGGAAATGCCGAGCGAAAAGACGTAGGACTCTTACAAACACGTCTCTCCCTTCTTAGGTCCGTGACCTAAGCTGGCTTAGAAATTGGGAGGCTTTACCAACGGCCGACCGCCTTGCGGCGTGGGGCGTGGCGCCCTCCGCCACATGCCCGCAGTGCAGTCGCGTCGAAACGCTATGTATAGTAGGGCGCATCTTTTGGTGCATGGTTACGAGAATGTTCCAAATAAGTATGCAGTGGAAGTCTAGCCACAGGGATAACTTCGTCGTACTCCTAATGGCTATCGGAGTCTTCGTCTTATGGAAACGAAGGGGACTCGCCTGCCTGAGGGGACGCCCTTAGAGAGCCATGTTTCCTCTACTACATCAGCTAAGAAACGTAATGCTTATGCATCTTAACGCAAAACTAGTCACGCTGCGAGAGAAGGCTTTCCTCCGACGTTGGTCTACGCGATTCATTATCGTAGAAAACAACAGTGTCTATGCCTTTCCTCCCCTACTGAGGAGGTGGGCTAGAGCTTGTACCACTGGGACATTACAGTGTGTATTTTCGTTTATTTCTTTAGAAACATGTCCTTTTTGTGCAATATTGTTCTTAAGCGCGAGAACAAACTGGCCCCACAGGTGAATTCAAAACATCACCCTACACTGTGAGTGACTCCCCCTCCCACCTTGTTTGTTCACATAGCCTTACTGTTTATTTAAGTTTAATCATCTCGATGTCATGAATGTCCTATCTTTGTTGTACGATTTTGCATTGCACGTCACTGCATACGCAATAAGTTCTTTTCACTGTATATAACAGCTTGAATTGTACGTACGCATTGATCATCATTGTCCATTTTTCTGTGTGCACATAAGCTGTGTTAGATATATTTGGAAATAAAATTCTCTTAAACGATTAAACGCACATCTGCGACCGGGATGGCCTTATGCTCTCTCATAGTAGAGTACTAAGTACGCTAAATCATAAACCACTTTTCTGAACATGTAGATCTGTCGAAGTATATGTGCCCATTACTAGAATGTTGTGAAACGTTTGTTTTTTTTTGTACTTAGTGTAAATAAACTTTTTCTAAACACGGATTGATCATCCTTGTCCATCTTTCTGTGTGCACATAAGCTATGTAAGATTTATCTGGAAATAAAATTATCCCAAACTAGGCCCATGGGACGGCTTTCTGCTCTCCCATAGTAGAGTACATTGTATTATATATTGTTAAGAACTTTTTCTACACACACCACGTAACGGGATGGCCTAGTGCTCACCCATAGTAGAGTGCCAAACAAGTACTCCAGATCGTTCACCACTTTTTCTAAGAACACCAAGTCACTCTATTGGATGGCGTTATGCTCTCCCATAGTAGAGTACCTAGTACTCTGAATCTTTACTTACTTTTTGTATAAGGGCTCTGATAGATGTCGGAGGTGACAGCAGACACGACTTAAAATTGTAACCAAGTAGAGTACTGAGTACTCTAACTCGTGAAACAGTTTTTGTAAACACGGAAGCAGACAGTACAACTTCTTTTTCAGCCTATGTGGTGCTAAACCGTATCTTCAGATTAGAGTGTTCATGCTTGTCACCTTGTACTTTTGAACTGCGTTCGCCACCTTGTTTATCTCATACCCTGGTAATTTCACTGCCAAGTTGATATATACTAAAGAAAAATAAGTGCACTAACCCATTCACCCATTTGGCCCATTCCCTATAGCGTCAGTTGGGAGATATATGAAATTATTAATCTGTTGATCTGATTTCTGTTGTTTGGTGTATGTAAGAATGTTAGTTTTTGTGTTGTACAATTGTGAAAATGTGAATGTGTTCCTTAACACTGATTCACCACGCATAACCTAATCTCTGTACTAACTGTAAATATTTTTTTCTAAACAGAAGCAGATGGGAAGTATTCACTTCGCCAAGCTACTTCTTGTTGGTTATGAGCCAAGTAGCACGCTTCAGGGCTTTCTTGGGCTGGTGGGTGCCCATCATAGAATGCTAGCTTGCGAAGAAGGCGTTTGCCTTTGATGTCGTCATCCGTGAGGTGGCAAGTCCTGAAGATGTCGTTCACGAGACGTCTTCAATAGCGAGAATCGAACTAAGATTGTTTTCAACCCTTTGGGGGCCGGAACTACCAAGTTACCGTAAACAGTGAGGCCGGCCTGGCCCAAATTGTGGATGCATTCCACGTCGTCATCCAAGGAGAACGCGTCGTCATTGTTCCTCTAGGTCCTCAAGTTACGGAAGTCACCGTTCTCTTTCTGCCTTTCCACGTCCCTGGTGAGGCCCTCGCCCAAACGTTGTCTCTCTATGGAAAAGTGCTCCGCATTGGCAGAGGATTGATGGGCTCACTTCCCACTGCATACGTACCACTGAGACGTGGTACGTATGCATGAAGATGGAGTCTTTTACACCATTGCCAAAGTACCCGAAGGTGGCAGGTCACCGAGTGACCTGCGACTACTAAGGTATTCAACACGTGTGCCCACGTCGTGGAGGAAGTGGTCACTTCAGGATGAACTGCACGGTTCCGTTCTGGGGAAGATGCGGCACCTATGGCCACATGGCCATGGCGGCAAGGGTTGCTCCCTTCCGTGCCACCATTCTTCAGACCCTCATGCCACAGTTGCCTCCTCTATACGGAAGTCGTATTCAGATAGCCTCTAAGACTTCCCGCCGCTTCAACCTGTGAATCCGGCTTCGGAAAAACGCGAGGTACCACCGCCACCAATCCTATGTCCTGTCAAAGATAAGAACTCAACGGACGTGGCGCTGCATTTAACGCCCACCTCGTACGTAGATAGCTCACACCCAGCCAGTGCTTCTTTGCTTGATGATAATTTGTGCATCTGGCACCCACCGGTCATTATGGACCAACAACGTGCCGGCATCTCACTCAACTGTGGATCTGCTGAGCAGATGGACGCCAACGACGACGTAAGAACTGACGCCAGTCTCGTAGCATCCTCATCGCCCGGAAACTTTCCTGCAATCGAGTATTCACTGTCTACAGACGATGAAAGCGTCTACATTGAAGACATAGTTATCCAGGGCTCGCGTCTTTGCATCCCCAGTAGAAAGACCTGCCACGTGACTCTGACGTGTCATACCACGTTCTACTGTCTCTATTGGATGAATTCAGTGAAAATAACTTTCTCTTCTTGGAAACGCAATGAAAGTAACTTTCATATTTTATAAAACAAACACGTTTCGTATACATGCTTCACCATACAGCATGAACTATTGCAGTAAATAATGCGAGATTAAGAGTACAACGCCATCGGGCGTCAGAACAAATAATTATGATGATTATCTTGGTTGGAAGGTGGTCACTCACTAAATAAAGGCACACACGTTACTGCACCTATTCCCTTAAGTGGGTGCAAATAGCTCGTGCATAACAAGTGCGAAAAGATTTCCTGCCCTAAGTGTTTAGAATACTCATCAGGGGCAGGATACCAATATTGCGTTCAACTCTTAAAGGTGAGGCCTAAGGATCCGCCAATATTTAGGGGCGAAGTAGTTGTAGTAGTAACAGTAGTCGTAGTAGTACCTCTGGATTAGTGCTTGGAATGTCCCCTGGATTGTGGTATTTCTATATCATGAATATATGACGAAAAGATCAAAGATGGCGGTAACTGAAGGGTTCACTACATGATCGGACGGACTGATGCACCAACAGACAGACAGACAAGCAGACAGAATGATGGACTGACGGATGTACGCATGGACGAATGGACAAACGGACGCATGGACGAATGGATGGGCGCACAGAGGGACGGACACATGAATGAATAAACGCACGGATGGATGGATGGAGGCATGGACTAACGGAAGGACGGATGCACAGATTGACGGATGCACGGATGGATGCACGAACGGATGCCCGGATGGACGATCGCATGGACGGACGCATGGACGAATTCATGGACGGACAGAAGCGCGGATGGACTGACGGACGCTTCATTCTACTCATCATCATGCACCCTGTGGATATGATTGATTTTTTATTGATTATTCACGAAACGCCATTGCAGGAGATCGGTGGGTTTTTTAGGTTGGTGCTGTGGCTGTTGTAGAAACGGTTTCGTAACACCGCTGTATGTCGTGAGGCGATGAAGATATAGTGGTTTGTCGTAACAAATTTCGAAAACACTTGAGAAGCATCTGAATGAGTTGCTAAGTATCTAGCAGGCCTCCATTCTTTTGCCGTGGATATAACAAACATAAATATAACTTGGATATAACAAACAGAAACTATTCAGCGTAAATGACGAAATTATCTCTGGCGAATGCTGTTCAATTTACTGCAACAATGACATAGGACAACAATACATATTTATTCTTCTAGTAATGACTAATAGGCTGAAAGCGAACATTTAATATAATGTGAACAGTCATGAAATGTTTCAATGAACGACGTAGTATTTCAAATGCCATTCGGCTTCTCCACTCACAACAACAAAATTAAGGCACTCCAACGTTGGAAACAATTTCTTACGAAGTGAACTATAAACTGTGGTGTAAAAGGTCTCGCTCTGCGTCGAAAGTTTGCTGCAGCAGTAAATTACATGAAACGAGTTCAGGCACACGCTACGCTGAAAGCTACGGTTCTGAATTTTCAGTATGGGCGTTTCAATGCAGAAAGATAGTTGGCGTAGGCGTTAGGCAAGCAAGAACTGCGCGAATTTTTCGTCAGTCCGAAGTTCCCCTTCACTATTCAGAGCTACGTGAAATACCGGTGCCATCACGGGCTGAGGAGCACGCGATAGCGTCATCATATTGCGTGAAACAGAACAGGCATTGTTACATAGGGCTTTTGGATGTAGTTGCAGCTGCTGAATGCGAAATTTGCATAAGGAACTTTCAGCCTAGGATCGATTTGCTTCTATATTTGAAAGTTTGAACACAAAGTGCACGATACGTATTTATTGCGCTCGTATCTTGCTCTAGGCACATTCTTGGTGCAGAGTACACTGGTTGGGCGACGATGAAAATATATGCAGAATCTCAAACAGCAAGTATAATGAAGACATTTTATCAAAGCGCAGCCTCGCCCTCCTCTTTGTAATTTGCACTACTACTCTTTTAGTCATGATCCGAGAGTAACAACCCGCCCATTCTATTTCTTCACAATGTGCCTTCCCTATTCTAAGTAAATTTATTTCTGCATGGAATGATTTCATTTGAGCGAGCACATAAGAAATAAACGATGCTCATATTTACAGTTCATGACTGTACTGTTCTGACAACAGTAGGACATAAAAAAGCATATTTGTGTTGGACATAAAAAGCATATGGGTGCGCTTGTTCGAAAAACACCACCGATTCGATTCGCTTTTCTGAACAGCGATGCGGCATTGAAGTTTGAGAACGCAATGCACAGCACAACATGAGCCAGAATGCGAGAAATGCTTAGGTGTGAAGCAATGATATGTGCGCAGACATGTCCTGTGTTGTTCTACCCAGTGCTTTTTAGCAAAGGCAAAGGCTGAAAACATTGGTGCCACTGTAAAGCCTGCGGATGTGTGCCATTGTTTGAGAAAACGGTGATTTTTGGGAGGAGTAAAGAACAAACAGCTAGAGAGCTCTTGTAAGCCTATTTTATCAAAAGAAAAGGGCCCAATCGTATCAGTGATACATCTATTGTGTTGTTCTCAACAGAAATGCATTTTTTGGAAAACTTGGTGCCTTGATCATGACGCTGTGCGATGTTTGTTGGCTGTGCACGCATGTGCAGTTTTGTTTTCTTTCCTATGTGTTTCGTAGACGGCCATTAAACAGTTGGTAGTTGGCGCTGTTTTTTCTTTTTTTCTGCTCTTCCTGTTTCCCAATATGTTTTTTTGCGCCTCAGTCTTCTGCACCAAGTATGCATCAACTAGCCCAAAAACAAGTCCTTTTAACAAAACGTATACGCTTTGACACCTTACTACAACGCGTACCAATGTCATGTGGCCATTACGTTGCTGCTTTGGTGCGCCATATTCTGCGGCTCTTCATGCCAAACATTGGACTGTATGCCACGACACTTTTTGCTTATAATTAACAGCTATTTGTCAATCTGAATTTCCTGGAATTATACATTATTTGTCGCCAACGGTGGCTCCCAATGCTATATGTGAACTGTATTTGCATCAATACAGTGGCGTGTATGGAAAAAAATAAAGTAAATAATGCAGATGTTTAACTAATACTGCAGCAGCGACCTCTCTGGTGTTCACATTAGTGGGTATTTAACGAATGCAAGTAGAAAATAGCATATGCTGTCATTTCCCTGGAAAGTAGAAACAATTGTCTTGACAATAGGTGCATTTTCCCAGCGATACAAAAGAACGGGCCCTATCTGGGCCAGAAGTCAACAAAATAAAACAAAATAAAAAGAAAGGCATGTCAGGTGAACAGTTACAAAGGAAGCCAGAGCGTTAGCAGAAACACCCTTCCGAAACAGCAATTGCTGGTGTCACCACAAGAAGGCAAAGGGATATGTGCAAAGAGAAAAAAAAGGAAACAGCAACTAAGAGAAACAAACACCGGTTGGAGACCTTGTGGCTCGTTTAATGGAGTCCACACCTTCCCAAGACTAGCAAAGCTTATGTGTCTGCCCTACGCCTACGCATTTTCTTTTGTAGATTACTCTTTGAATTCGGCTTCATCTTTTGAACCCAGTCTTTGTGACTGGGCACTCATTAATCTGCGACGGTAGAAGCTGATTGTGTCGGCAACTTCGCAACGGCTCCCCACTTGCATCGCGAGCAGAGGTGGTAAGCCCGATCGATAAACCTATTCTGTTGTCTCGAGCAGACAGAGAGTGTAAGTTACGAAACACGCTGAAAGGGCAAGGTACGTCTTGAATACCTTATGAATGCATGGCTCAGGAATTCGCCTGAGGAAAGGTACACTTGTGCTGTGATTCTATTTTGCCTTGCGTTCGACTGCACAACGTCAACGATCTGAAACTCAACACACTTCAGCCAGAACATCGGTTCACAAGAGACAGAAAAATATGCAGTCGTTCTTATTCACAAGTTCAATGCACTCTAACCAGTAGGTATAAAAGTTTCTGAAGGGGCTCTGGAATCCATTCGGCATGATACCTACGCAAAGAAAAGCACTGTGAGTTAAGCCCTCCAATTCGCAATTTCAAACCTGGCATTGTGAACGTCTGACAACCGATTCGACCAGCGGGACTCAGTGACACGTGTACATCCTTACCTCTCCGCCACTTCTTTTTTTGTTTTGTTTTTATTCACAGAATACCTGTTCCTTTTTTCGCTCATGAAAATTGTCACAGCAACACTACTACCCCTTTTTCCTACTCCCTAACACCCTCATATTCAGTGTTGCCCCTTCCCCTTCTTTGTTAGGATGGAGAAGAAGGTACGAAGCGTAGACGCACCGGCGCTAAACAAATCAGCTTTGTTCTAGCCTTGAGGAAGACAAGTCCGCGTGTCGAAACGTCGGCCCGACACAACCCCCTGTTTACGCATTTTTTTTCATCGCAATCCTTCACTTTCCTCTTCCTACCGTTTTTTAACTAACTCAAATCAGTAGTGAAAAGAAGCACACGCTGGCCACACGTCATTTGTCGCCGTCTTTGTGCTATTTTACGCTCCTGGTTCGAACACTGCGCTAAGAACTAGCCCATCAGTTTGTTCTTTTATGTATTAAGCAGCATTCGTTTTGGAAAAAAATTATAAGTATACCACCGCAACCTGAATTGTGATACTTTGTAACTAACTTGTGATAACCTGACTCGTAATGAATTTCGTAACTGAGAATCACTCAAGACATTGACCTAAACACCAACAAATACTAACATGTATTTGGATGTCAGGGAGTCCAATAAATTGCAATACTGACAAATTGGCATAGTTAAAATGAAAAAACCTCGTAAAACATGAAACACAATGTGGATCATTATTCAGCGAGGCTTCAAGTCTTCGCAGTCTAGATAAAAAGGGCAATAATTGAAATGCATCGATTGGTTTACAATTGCTTTGATAAGCGCATTTATCCTCATCTACAGTTACAATGCGAAAATGCTAAACAAAAGTAGAACATCACATCAGGATTGGCATCAAGGGATCGTCTCTGACTTTATGCTCACATAGCGTGGACGAGCAAAATTTTGAAATCTTGAGAGGGAGAGCAAAACGAGAAAAAAGGAAGGCAGGGGTGGTTAACCAGAAGCTAGTATCCGGTATGCTACCCTACACTGAGGTTGGGGATAGGGTGTTGAAACGTATATATATATATATATATATATATATATATATATATATATATATATATATATATATATATATATATATATATATATATATATATATATATATAGGCCAGTAGTTCGCAAGAAACTCAGTAGTGCTTGCACAGCCTTCTTCTGTGATGATGAGTCATGACGATAGCGCAGTGTACTTTCTTCTGACAGCGGCAAGTCATCTAACCTTTTTAGTGTATTAGGAAGGTTTTTTTTCTAATTTACATTCCGGGAAGTCACACAGGACGTGTCAAATTTTCTCTTAATCTCCGCAGTGTGCACAGGCGGCGGTGTCGGCCATCTCTATGCGGAACGCGTACGTACGGGTAAACGCGACCCCCAACCATAGTCTGCACAGACTAGTGGCGTCACCACGTCGAAATTTTGTTGGAAGCTGGAAGCTTAACGTAGGATCTAGAGAACGCAATCTTGCATGCGTAATTAAGAGGCTCATTCTAAAGTGACATGGAGCGTTGGTGAGCAAGCATGCGGAGCCTCTTAGCAGCGTCCGTCCTAGAGAGAGGTATTGACTTATCGTTGTCTTCTGTATAGGCTGAACGGGCGGCTTGATCAGCCAGTTCATTCCACAATGGCTTGACAAACACTCAAATATAACGTGGTGCCCTTTCTCTCTTATATGTTGTAGCATTTATGCAGTCTCAAATAACAACAGCTCGTAAGGACCACGGCGTATATTTGACAGAAGTGACTGCAGTGCCACCTTGCAGTCGCAGAAGATCATCTACCGTTGCGTGCTTTGGTCATTAAAAAAGCGCAACGCAGCGCGAAGCGCTGCAGTCTCTGCTGCCGTGGATGTGGTTCCATGAGCTGCCCTGAATTTGAGGGTTGTGGCGTGCGTTGGAATAACGACCACCACTGTTGAGCTGTTTGGCAGGATGGAGCCGTCGGTGTATACAAATGAACATGCGGTCGTTAGACAAACAATTCAGATATCTTTACCCAATACGGGAATGCGAACAACCATATGGTGAGTAATTTTTACACTTCATAGCATTTCTCACAGGAATTGCGACAAAGCTTCATTATTAAGATGTTTACGCAGCTATATTAGTACCTCAACAGATAAAAAAATCTAACGGCGTTAAGGCATGCTCTCATTGCCGCATGCTGAAAAAAGAAGTAGCATCCCAGAAATAAACGGTAATTAATCTTAAGCACGTTAGCCGAAGTATATTATCGCTTGCACGATAATGAACTCGGACTTTTCTTGCAGCTTACCTTTCTTTCTTAGCATCATTCATGTAGATTCTCTCCGCAAAGGTGCTCAAACAGCAGGTTATTTTCTACGACAACGGACACCAAGGACCAAGTTCACTAGCTGCGCTTAAGTTAACGAAGTCAGAAGCGCTCGCCCACTAACAAGCTTGCGGTCTCATTACCTCGGCGTTCAGGAGCCGTATACAAAAAAGAAAAAGAAAGCTTACGCGCCCTTTGCGGACTTTTTTTTAGTTTCGGGACACATTTTGCGAAGGCAGTAAAAGCATGGAAGTCTACTTCAGTGCACAACAGAGTCAAGCGGAAGAGAGAAGAGCCACTGTACTTGCAGTTAGAAGAACGAAAAACGACCAAGAAACCCTGCTACAATCAGACGCTGTCGGCGCCCACTCGAGCTCAGGGACATTCTTGCTGTTAGGGAAAAAAAAGCTGGTAGCAATTATAAATGTCGGTAAAAGTTGTGGTTCAGTGATTGGTCGTCGCTGGCTCTGACTCCTTGCGAGTGCTTTGGAGCCGCAAACCACCAGCCGCACTATATGGTGACTTGAACAGCGAGAGGCAGACAAGGGTATTGCTTTCTTTGCGGAAAGTCTTGGTAATCCAGGCAAAAAAAGTGGACACCGCTAAGTGAATTAGGGTAAACACGTTGAATTCCGTCAAGCATAAAGTGAATTCAGTTAAATATGTTGAATTTAGTGGAAGAAACAACAAAAGACATTGTGTCTTTGTGTAATAGAGGTAAAAGTGCGTTTTCTTGTTAGCATATTTCGTTTTAGGTTGTCATCACCACTCAATTTTGCAACCGAAATATAGTTTTATTTGTATGTACTACAAATTCTAAAGAAATCGGCGTTTAACAATGCACAATAAGTGGTGATAATATTGCGAAAGTTTCGTTGAAAATGCACCAAGATGAAGATAATTGTGCGTTCGTATTATTCTTGTGCGTATTTATAGTGCATTCTTTGGTATGCACAAATAAACGTAACATGCCTTCTAGAAGCCCTGATATGTAGATAAATCTAACATGCGTTTCAGGAACATGAAGACGAAATATCGTCGATTCATGCAAAATAACTTGACTATAACACACCTAACAGAAAAGGCACAAATTTGGATCGCCTTCCAACTTTTGGCCACCTCTGCTCCTCGATTCACGACTCTTGGGAACAACGTTGCACGATTACAAACTACAACTTAGTCTGGAAATACAAATGCTGTCAAAAAAAAAACACTGAATATGGAAGGTCGTTTGTTAACGTACTACTCTTTACGTTATCGCTCACCACTCGTTAGAGTAACGGAACGCAATTCTCGGAAGAAAACAAAAAAACTAAATATTCAGAGGTCTTATTCAGCGGCAGATTTGTACAGCTCTCATATGTACTCGTATTCATCTTCGTAACAATTTCTCAGGTCAAGATCTTCGGCTTCCATACCTAATGCTAGCAAAAACAGAAGTCCTGCAATCTTATCTCTTTACAGTGCAACCCTACGATTATCTTCAATACCATTTAGTTGCGCACAAGTAGTTTGCACGCAAATTAGCTAAAGACAATGTTATCCACATCGTTTTCCTACCCAATAAAATGGGCTGTCATAACATTTCCGAGGCTCTACTGTAGCCCTTGCGTGAGCAAAGGATGGACAACCCCAAGGGAAAGCTGATTGGTAAATAAAAAAACGAAGGCTTCTCCAAATTTATTATTTTTACACTTCCACCATGCAATTATGTCTGTTTCCATGGTCACGCACTTATTGCAGACCAGTTTGAATCCCGTCCATTCCTCTTTCCCGAAAATGAGGCAGGGTGGCATACCTGTCAGAGTAAGGCAGCACGACTCTTTATCCCCCAAGAGCTTGTACAACCGAACTCCCAGCATAACCCCACGTTCTGCAATGACAGTCAACTTGGGTCCAAGCGGGAACGCTGTGCATTACCTCGTCATCAATCCTCGCACCGTCTCCCATACCGACGAACAATCGCGCCACTTAACCCCGCGCCCATTGGTCTGGTATTAGTGCAGTGTACCTGGGAGACTTAAGTATCATTCGAAAAAGACAGGACCGCATGCCACAGCAGACGTTACTTATCTAATTCAAAATAAAAGTCTAGCACTACATATTGCCACTTTTAATATTTGCAACGTTACGCTCATAAATTGTGAGAAGGCTCCAGGCTTGCGCGTTGCAGCGTAAGCAGGAGGAGTGGACATTCCATATCTTAAAAAATAGTTTTAGTGCAAGTACATGACGTATTCAGACACAAACACACACACCCAGGCATTAAACACGCACAGCGCTCACTTCCAACTGACAAATTATTTTTACAACTGTACAAATTCTTTTTTAACGAGTTCTTTTAAAAAGCCATTTCATAATTCTTCGCAAATGGAGATGAAAGTACAACACGTGTTTACTGTAAGTGCAGAGCATGTGAATATAGTGATTGAATCTTTAAGTTTCGATTCTATTAGGTGGCGCTGCTAAAGGCCTGTCAATCTTCGCTTGAGTTGTCTTTTAGTACAACCAGTATATCATTACAGTGGCTAGAATATCCACTGTAATATCATACAGCTCGGAACCAAAGAAGTGCGCGTGCGCGCGCACGCAAGCACACACGCAGCACCTACACACACGTGTGCCTATAGAGGAGACCCGCGCCGAGGGAGGCGCTGCGGAGCGTGGCGCTGTCAGTCAATGTGGGGAGAAAACAGGTTACTCGAGTTTTCGCGCCTCCACTGTCCTGGATTCGCTCGCAGGATTTCAAGCTGGACGGTTGTGCCCTCGCGATCTCCGACCTCAGCGTAGCTCCCGCCGACGGTTCGCCCTCCGCGGTCTTCTGAAGCCGTGCAGCTCTCGCATTGTGGTGCCCCGCCCTTGGACTGCTTCGACCGGATCCCCACTTTCCTATCTTCTTCTTTTTCCCTCTCGTTGGCTGTCTTCTTCTCCTTCTATTTTCCTTCTATTCTTTTTATCCCTCCTTCCCCCTACCCCCATAAGGCACTGCGCCGTGTCGCCTGAAGGCAGACAGAAATTAGGTGCCTTTTTCCTCTTTCTCATGAACCACTAACAACAACAACAACACTGTCCCATTCAACATGCTTGAAAACGCGTTGCTTTTCTCGCACGCTGCACGCGTTCTGCACGTGTTTTTGAGAGCCTCGCGTCGCGCGCGGTTACGATTTTGGTGCTCTGTCCGCATTTAATAGGATGCCGCAATTGATATTTTTTTTTTTCGTGGCAGCAATTTGGTAAAAGGGCAGCGAAGCAAGTTGTAGCAGACGACGCCGTCCTCGTCAGAGCGAAGTGCGTTTCGCAAGTGAAAGACGACGCTGTTTACGACGTAAGAGGTGATTAAAACTTTCTGTTCATTCATAACTATATACCCATTTTGTTTGGTTTACTCTGTGTACTATGCACTATGTTTGTTCCTGGATGCATGGGTAAGGCCGCTTCTCGTGCTTTAGGTTGAGCGGTTCTTGCGCTGTGACTGCTATTAGTTAGGATACCTTAATTTACTCGCACCCACCCAAGTTATCGTGCGGTATATACACAGCACTTGAAAAATAAATGGTCTATTTGGGGCTTCTTACTGACCCACAACAATAATTGACATCTATCTCGCGTGTCTTTTTTTACATTATCACCATTCTCATCGTGGGTACCTTGAGTTCACGAACAGCGTGCGTACCATCATGATGAGCGCCCAGCTTTCAGAGAAACTTTTTTTTGTGTGTGTCTAATCTGCAGGGCAAGAGCGCATTGCTATAAAGGCATCTTATCTTGGTCACGTATCAACAATGCATAGTGTTGTTCGGGCTGTCCCTGCACACTCGCTAACAACTAGTTCACTGTATCTGCCAACGGACGTGCAACAACGGCTAATGCATTTTTTTTCATAGTTGTCCAAGCTTTTGGCAACCACACACTTCCGTCGGCGCTGCGTAGATTTAAAAATATATAACAACACATTACCAATACCACATGTGCACACAGCTTCAACTACTACGTCCCCAACAATATCGGATAATAGTAGCAGCATAAAATATTTCGGCGCTATTTTTCAACAGTGCTCTAAAGACGGGCGTTGAAAATTTATACTTTTAAGATGGGGACGTGCATCTCCCAGTAACTCGATAGATTAGAGGAACGGTGACGCAGGAATTAACATCCGTAATTTTGAATGCATTGTGCGCGTGCTAATTTTTATGAAAAAAATTGTTTACATGCTTTTTTCGGCGCACTGCTTTAATACTTTTCTGTCGTCTGCTTGTTTCGTACCATCGGTTTGGGAATCAGTAGAATTTCACTGGTGGAGTCGACCTCTTCGTGTTTGCATGGTTATTGTGACAGTTGACGACGCAGCAATGTCACCCCCTTTTCTGTTGGGGTGATATCTTGGAACGAGGGACGTTTTACGTGCAGCGCGTGCTTCGCAAATGCGTGGAAGCCGAAGGGAGCGGAAGGGTCGGAAGACTCTACTGTTGTGCGCTTTTTCTGGCAGGGGAAAGGCAAGCGCTGGCGTCGCCGGGCAAACTTGAGCGGGTCTCCCCTATAGGCAAAGGGAAACCTTTCAAGCCCATTAGACCACTTATAGGCTGTCGCATTTTTGTTTCATTTTGAATTCTATACATAACTTCAGCTGTGGCACGCTATCTTATCCCTTTCGAAGGATACCTAATGCATCCCTCCACCCTACAACAACACCTAAGCGATGGGTGTAGGGTGGGTGGCGCTGTTGTCTATCGGTATTTTAGACGGTATACGAGGGCAGAGTCCTTCAATGCTCTGACGAGGGTAAAAGACGAGGATGTGTACAGTGTTCGCGTTTGAAGCGTGGTTGACTTTCGTTGCAGAACGTGGGTAAATGCCGAGAGATTGATGAACTGGCTCTTGCGGGGAGAAAGGTGGTGGTGTTTGCCGACAGCACTTGCGCCTTTACCCATTCTCGGGACTCCGGAATGGAGAGGGTTAGAAGTGGTCTGCAATACGTTGCTGTGGTAACAGACAGACCTGGAAACCTGGTGTGCCCAAATGTACTTCGCGAAGCATTTTTTTTTTCACATGGGAGCAAGTGTAGCCATCTACTGCTCGGTCTGCGTGTTATCATCATCATCCCTAGTCCTCTTTCTTTTGTGCATATACGAGAACGCAACATCACCATAATGGCTCGGAGAAGACTTACACTGAACGGCTTTACAGCATCTTACTAGATCGCACTGTTTTGTTGCATTGTAGTTGCATTTGCGCACCATCTACAACTTTCATTTATCTTTAGTCAGCCATATTGCAAGCTTAGAAATACTTGGGTTACATTTGCTGCACTGCACAATCATTTCGTGAATATTACCGACGTCTTAAATGTCCTGAATTTCAAGTAATTTTAACTACTCTGCAAGAGTCAAGTCTTCCGTAAATTTTATAGCACTGCAAAATGTTTCGATGTGGAACACGGTTGCCAGCTTTCAATTCGATTGCTGCATACAAAGTTCCAAAGTCGACTACCCTACATTAGCTGTTTCTAGGTGTCTTTTTCATGTAGCAGAACAATTTCGAATATAGGTAGCATTCTTTTTGCAATCTTTGAACACCAAGGCAATTACTTCTTGGTGTAAAGCACCAGATTATCTGGGAGTATTGTATGCGTGAATACAACAGACATGGTAAATTTTTATTGCCACCTAAAGGCGTATTAAGCACTTTAGCTTTTCATTTACACCAAAATACCGCGATACATAGGTACGAAGTTTATCTACGTGATTGCAACCAATGCAGTGCTCCGTAAAAATGACGCCTAGAAACATTTAGTGCAGGCTAGTCAACATTCAAATTTTGTGTAAGGCAATCGAATTGAAAGCTGGCAACCATGTGCCACATCAAAACATCATGCAGAGCGATATTGACTCTTGAGCTGAAGTTAAAATTTACTTGAAATTCAAGACGTTGAAGACGCCAGTAACATTCATCAAATGATTGCGCAGCGGATCAGCAGTCGCCTGTGATTCAGCAGTCGAGTTCCGTATCCACTAGACCACCACGGCGGGGCTGTCTGTGACGACGCAGCCATCAATCTATCAACCTGTCAATCAATCAATCAATCAATCTATCAGTTTTCAATTTTAACAAATTAAAGTAAAACATTCCTGAACGAAGTTCTTTCTGACTGTGCACACTAAAATACACTTGGTGGGAACAGCCAGGAAGAACGCTTGCCCAACGTGCAAACAGCTGCCTGCAATATCTCTGTCTTGATCAAGTGGATGTACGCGGTCACCAAATACGGACACACTTCTTGCCGAACACGGTTGTTTCCGTTGTCGATGAAGCCTATATGAACACTAATTTCGATATTTGTACTTACAGAGACATAACGGACATCCAAATCGGCGATCCTATTTGCACTCAAAATGAAAATTCTGCACATGTTTTTTTTTTGAAAAGAACACTGGAAATTGAATTTCCGCCAAAGCAATGATTATAAAACCGTATAGGATCAGTTGAATTAGGTCACGATAGTATTTTTTGAAGAGCATTGAGGAAGACTTCTCTGCTTCTGAAAAGATATTTCTCACTCTTTCGCCACCTTGTAATTCAAGCTGAGGAGAAGTATGAGATGGCGCTCTAGAATTCCTTTGCGAGAACAATACGCTACAGCGAAGCAAGTCTGCCCAATAAAGAGCCTATTGTTGCGAGACCTTTCTTCCAATCATCACTGCTATTTCTTCGCTGTTACAAAAGTAAAGAAACACAAAAGTAACGTTGCAGGGAATAGCAGAGCTGTGGTGTTAGCGAAAGGCTATAATAACAGAGAGAAAATGCCAGACAAGCGAGCAACGTCATCTTAAGCCACGTTTTCGATCTCTGTATGATGACAGCCACAAATGTAGTGACCGGATACCTTCGAAAAAACGAAACACTAGTGTGTCGTTATTCTCACCAGTCGACACAGTAACATGGCTCGAGCTCGCCGTCTCGCACCAATGTCTGGTGTTATGTTGAGAATTTCGTTCCCGGCAGTGAGAGGAAAAAAAAACAGTGCAAGGCTAATTCAACGCGGACAGGTCGCTATGTGCTGGTGTTGTGCTGTTTTGCCGATTAAAAAAAATAGTAGAGTGTGTGCGCTGCTCTCCACCTTGCGCATTTACTCTGCCATCGACTTCCGGTATGCCGTTGGTGCCAAGGATGTCATCCGCGACTTGTTGTTGAGTATCTGGAAAAATAAACACCATGCACTTTTATATGGACTCGGACGAAATGCTCGCTATACCCAGGAAACAGGACCTAACAGCCGGTTTAATAGGCGTAGTTATCTCTTTACCGAAGACTAAATAAAGTGGGTATAGAGGTCTGTGAATTATGCAGTGGTGATGCAAGAAATAAATGAGTAGAGGTTTGCAAATATCTTAACTACTGAAGTAAGCACTCGAACTGGTGAGGGCTTTGGTTCGACTTGCATTAGTGACGATGTTTACTAGCTAGTCCTCATAAATTTTAATAATCTTTCACAGCGGAATAGTTTGAGCCAGCCTTAAAGAACTTTCGTGTCAGCAGAAAAAACACGCGTGTGTATGCTGCGCAGAGACTGGACAAGCTCCACTACCGTGTACAACAGACGCCTCACCGACTGTAATTATCTCGCACTACATAACACAGTGGAGGTGCTCCTAGTCCTTGTTTAGGCGTCTGATATCGGCACTAGCGCATCTACGTTGGCGTGGGCTGGTGTATTTTTGGCGTTTAGTGTTTCATCGAGCTGCCGAAGCGAATCTCGGAAGCCGTGTTTTAAAACGAGCGTAGTTGAGGCATGCTTCGCAAGGTGCCGCAACGATGCCAACTCCTCTCAAGAAAACGATCTGCTCATTCAATAAAGTCTGTCAACTATTTTTATTATTTATCCTAAGTGTTATTTCGTATTTGTTTTATGTGAATATATTACTCTCATATTATCTGTATTCAATATTCCAACTAAGTTGAACTAAAAGTATTCATTTTGTAGCAGGTTACTTTTTACAAGATTTTTTTTTTGTAATGTAAGGGAAACCACAGGTAGGAGCTCTAATGCAATTGTTTGCAAGACTAACGAGAGTGTGAATCGGGGCTCGTTGCACAGTATTCGCGAACAATTTCCAGAGACCACGCTGAACACGCACCTAAAATGTCACAAGCGGAGTTCTTGATTCGAGTGTAGACATATTAGCGGGACGGCTTAGTGCTCTCCCATAGTTGAGTATGAAGTACTTGAAATCGTTAAACTTTTTTTGCTAAACAGTACTTTGAATTCTTCTAAACACACTTTGAGTCCTCGTCAGCGGAAAGCATATCGATAATTAGTGAGCTTTCTTAGTCTCATTCGTGCAAAGCAATAAAGCATTTCATATAAAAGTCTTACGCAGTGGTAAAAAAATTACGAAGTACTTCAAATAAAGACCATTACTTGAAACTTTATAACAGAAATTCATTAAAATCTATTCCAAAAGTTATCCCATTCCTGGAGGCTGGATATAGTTAGGCTTGTAACTCGGTTAACGCGCTAGGAAGATTCGATAAGCGTTTTAATGGAGTATCCTCTATCATGGATTCCGTGTTGCAGAAACCTGCAGTCGAGATCTGGATGACTAGATCATCTGATTGTTTCATGCTCCCCTACTATAGTAAAGTATCCCGTACTTTTAATCGTTAACCATTTTACTAGCAGCTGTGCAGAAATTTTTGCGTGTACTCAATACCTCGTAATTTTCTGTTGCTTTGCGCAACGGATGCCGTTAAGGCGTATTTATGGAGGTGAAAATTTTTATGCCGTGGTTCGTGCGTCCGCGATATAAGTATTAGTAGTAGTCGTAGTATTAGGTAGCCACATATTCTTTAGTGCATGTAATGTCCGCTGAGTGGCGGTACTCTGATATGAATAATGTATGATGAAAAGATGCGGGATGGCGTTATTTGGAGTGTTCACTAGATGAACGGACGAACAGACAGAGATGCAGACGTATGGACGGAGGGATGCAAGAACGAACGGAAGCGTGGACAGACTGACGAACGCTTCGCCTCACTCATCATCATTCAGTCCGTGGATATGCTGCTATTTTTTGTCAATGTGGCCTCATCAAGTTTGAGTAAGCTCTAGTAGAGTACCGGGCACTCTGAATCGTTAAGCACTTTTTTCTATATACCCCCCCGCCCCACAGGTTGTAATCTTCATTTGAGACAGCGAACCGCTTTCTCAAAATACGCTGTCCAATGTATTTCAGACTGTTGAATGCATGAGCAAATACATGGTTATTGAGGAACTGAACACCCTCCCTCCTTAGGCTTAACGTTGTATTAGTGATGAAAACTGAAATGCATGAATGAATGAAAGTTTTCCTGTTAGTGCGGGGTTTTCTGCACGAATCCATGTGTATCGAAATTTGTGTCTTGAACACCGGTATACACAGCTGCTTTGTCTTGTTTTGTTTTCGTGGCGTTTTATCATTATGTTCTTTTGTTGAGAAAAGCGCTACTTCTAAATTCCAGGCGACTGTAATTCCTCACCCGCACTACGACGTTCGTGTTCCCTGATGTTTCGGTTTCGGTTTACTCTATGTTTCGTCTCTTTTCCGAAGCAGTTCTCAGATACCACACGGAAATAAGTGCGTACTTAAGATATGCTCGGCCAAGTGCGGCAACGCTCCCAGTTTCTTGCAATTAAACCATCTGCTTTTCAATGATCTTTGAGATTTTGCAATGAAATGTTAGAATAACTGCTAGATAAACTCGCGCTAAGTAACGCAGTATTTCATTGTCCCATACCTAAAATAAGCGAATCTCGGAAGCCGTGTTTTAAGACCAGCGTGGTTGAGGCATGCTTCGCAAGGTGCCGCAACAATGCCAACTCCGTTTAAGAAAACGACCTGCTCATTCGATGAAGTCTGTCAATTATCAGCCGAGCAATTATCAGCCGAGGGGTCTCTATTACCACATGTATACTGTTTCGCTCTGAACTTGCACTAGAACCTTTCATTTCTACCAGATTTATTTTTAAAACAAACTTCTTAATATTCCCAGAACTACAAGCATGTCAGTATTGAAACAGAAGCTAACTAAATTTTGATAAAATGACAAGTAAGTGTAATTAGAGGTGCCATACGTACGGTAATAATTTCTTCGAAGTGGCACAATCATTTTGTATAGTGCATAGTGCTGCCAACTCCAGGGAAATTTTCCTAGAGCTAATGCCCCTCGAAGGGACGGCTGTCAGCTCTCCCATAGTAGAGTACCAAGTACTCTAAATCGTTAGCCACTTTCTCTTTACGAAGTTTTCGTTTAAAAGAACATGCACGCACGGATTGAGGTTCATGTGAATGTTCGCATTTATTGGCTTTCACAAGTTTTTACAAATAGAAAAATTCGATAGCCCTGGAGAGAACTTCTCTTTTGTTTATATCTTTTTTTTCTACTTTTTTATTTTGAGATTTTTAAATCGGGCGAAGCACGGCAAGTGATTGACTTGCGTGCGTAGCACTTGCTTCCATTCCGTTTTGCACCTCGCTCAGCGATATTAGAAGTTGGATCGCGCTCAGTTATATCGCTTGGTTGGCGTGTCAACTGCGGGAAGGATGAAGAGAGGAAGGGTTGGCGGGAAGAGAACGGAAGCCGCAGTGAGCTACGCCGAACAAGCCAACTCTGCATTCGTCGAAGATGGCTTCATCGGGCAACACGTGTTTTCCGCTGCTCTGCTGTGTGCAAACCCGGGGATTTCTTGTTCCGCAGAGGTTTTTCAGTAATTCCTCAGCGCAATGGGTGAGCACGAAATTCGGATCAATTATTCGAGCAGGTATGGATTTTGCTAGAGTACGTTCCTTCACGTGCACCCAAATCTGAGCACACGGGCCTACAACATTTCCGCCTCCAGTGGAAACGCAGCCGCCGCAGCTGGGATTCGATCCCGCGACCTGCTGGTCAGCAGCCCAGTACCTTCGCCACTAGACCACCGCGGCGGGGCCGCTTGATTGGTGAAGAAGGCAGCCAAGCTTCTGTCGGAAAAATGTGTTTATTGGAAGTTTTGGATTCGAGTTGGCTCGGGCACATAGTTATACTTTATTTTAATTGTTGCGTGTAGTTCTAATGATGTTAAGTAATTATATGCTGCTTTCTGCTCGTGAAATTATTGTAGCCACGCTTTCTAAAATTGTGAGTTTTTACTTCAAATAGTTTCGCTGAAATACACGTGATGAAATAAATGCTTCTAAAATAATTCAGAGAATGTCGATGGACCAACGTTTTGACAAGTAAACTTTTCGCTAAGGCAACGCTGTTGGCCTGCCGAAGACAAGTGAACTTGCCGCAACACTGTTACCAGCGATTTCGTTTCTCGAAAAAACTTTTCTTCGCATCAATCCTGACCGACCCTTTGAATTTGAGTCTCGTTGGGTTCTCAAACTCTGTAAGAAAAATTTGCGCGCCGTCATAACAAACGCGATCGAAATAAATGCGACGTGTCCTACTCCCAATTGTTAAAAATTTTCCCATTGGTCCAGACATTCTGGGTTCAATGTTTGCTCCTTACGTCAGTATGTCAGTTGTAAGTTAAATCTGCTTTTATAGATTGACACTTTCACACAACGTATACGTTTGTTTTTATTAAATAAAAGTGTGCAATAATAAAGTACATTTTCTTTGTGCCGAGCCAGTTTCTTCTGACTGAGAAATCAGTCAGCATAAAATTTGCCTTTTCGTAAAACACGGACAAAAAAATTAGCAGAATTTTACCAATGGCCGCATCGCTTGAGCGTCCAGTGGACCTGAAAGAAGGCACGAGCTCATTCCGCTTGCATGCCCAGTGGAAAAGGAGGTCTTTCATGGCAAACCTGCTCCTCTCAATTTCTCGTCTTTTCCCTCTATTGAGAGACGTCATCAGTGACGTCATAAAAGAAATTTTCCGTTCGTGATTTATTTTTAGTAGGATGTACGGCAACCAGCAGGGGTAAATGTGGCGCTGCCACAGTAGAGAGAGAATACATGGGAGGCATAAGGAGTTTCCGCGCCCTGCTTCTGTTTCCTAATAAGAATATTTCCTCAATCTCTTATGAAAGCTGACCCATTAAACACGTATGGCAGCTCGACTACTCTGAAACTTGAGGGAGGGCGTAGTACGAGCACCCGGCGATTTCCGTTCGTAAAGCTCTCTCGGTTCCGTTTACCAAAGCGTCTATGACGTCAATGTTTTCAGTAGGCATGTAGGGCTTCTCCGGCATGAGCTGAATTTCGGTAGGCGGATTCTCAAGCACGTTGGCGCGATACTTTAAGCTGTACATTAATACTATGGTCACGCACAAAATATGGTGACCAATTGATACGCATTATTATTCCCAGAATGTTGAATTATTTAAGCAGCATCGATGCAAATATAGAAGATATGACCACACAAAATGTTGCATCATTGTTCTTATAAATATTCATGATGTCGTTTACGCTTTCGTACCAGTTTGACCTCTTACGCATTTTAAAACACATGTATACATAGCCTTTTTATGGCAACTGCTGTGTCTGTTTTCGTTTAGATTATGTAATTATATTGATTGACATTGCCATAGTTCTGTATAGTATGTTTTTTATTTATTTGTATGCCAATGTTTCCGAACCATTCATTCTAGGTAGCGGAAGTAGTCGAGCTGCTTTAATACACCTTTTACTCCCGCTATCCTTTATGTAGTCTCAAACACGAAAATTAAGATTCAATTTAATTCAATTCAATTTACGACTTGCTGCTTGTTAAAGCAGTTGAAATACTTGTCTCCAGCGAGTTCTGTCAGGTTGTTTCTGTCATGAGATGTAGCAACAAAGCGCTGCCGAAGCACAGGAGGAGGGAAGAAGGGGCAGTTCACTTGAGGGCAGGTGCAGTGGCGCCCTCTTTCGCGCGTCGCTGGAGTCAGCTGCATGTTTCCGAAATGTTTCTAGCCGCTTTAAAGAAATTACTGCCACTACTTCGTAGTTATTTCATTTAAATATAGTATTTTAAACCTTGGTTTGCAGACCTTGGTTTTAAATTGGTTTGCAGCATTTCTGACTTAATTTGGTCTGTTTTAATCACTTTAATTTTAATGTGATCACGCCATATTAGGGTTCCTGTTGACGCCGACACTAAACGACGCCACTATCGGCTACGTTTCACGCCTGATGTATGTAACGTGTTGACAGCGACGCTTGACACCGCCGATGGTCACGTTTTGAGCTTGATGTATGTAACGTGTTGATGCCAACGCTCGACGATGCCACCGATGGTTACGTGCCAAGCTCTGCATGTAACGTGTTGACGCCGATGCTGGACACCACCGAGGGTTACATTTCGCGCTTGATGCACATGAAGATTAGTGTTCACACTGACACTGGATACCACCGACGGTCACGTTTCGAGCTTGATGCATGTAACTGGAGGCGTTGGTAACGTGTTGACGCTGACGCTGGACGCTGCCGACATTTTACGCTTGGTGTATCGAATGCTTTTGCCTTGATGAGGTTTTAGACTTAAAAGGGGTCTCTGAAAATCCACTGCAAGCCACTAATAATTTTACAGGTCACGAATAGCTGGAGGGGGGGGGGGGCGTTTGTACAGCTGGCCCCAAATGACGGCACGCAAAAAAATTATGCTGAACTTGGGGGAAGCTGGCAACAGCGTGCCTGATTGCCCACTGATTTTGTCTGAGTTTTTAGGGCACTTTTTCAGATGTATCCACCTTCAAAAAATGGCCATATAGGCCCCCTACCCGCGAAGCGCAGGAGAACGTGTGTTCACTTGTGGGGAGGTGCAGAGGCGCCCTCCTTTTAACGTCGCTGGAGTGAGCTGCATGTTTCCGAAACGTTTTAAATGTGAATGCATTTCGTAGTCGGGCTATGCCACGCGTCCTTCGGGATCCGTCCTCCATCCTTTCCTAGAGAAACAGCTGCGGGTACGCGCGTCCATTGCAACTGGAGCTCCTACCATGTCTCTCGTCGTTCGCACTCTCTCCTTCCTGCGCCCCATTTTCCCGTCCGCTAGCGCACACTCTTGTCCACTCGCTGGCTGGGCGCCTCTCAAGAACTTCTGGAAATATGTGCTCGAGATGCTGCTGTGAAACGCCAACGCTGAGCCGAGAATGTTGTTTACTTTGTTCACTTCATAGTATTTTTCAACCGAACACGCTAGCTACTAGAGCTGGAAACCCATACCGCATTTCTCGCGACAGAAAAACGCCACGTGCGGTGAACAGCGCTATTGGCTGCACGGTGTAAGAAAAAATGATGATGTTGAAATAAACATTTCTTTTTGGAAACCGAGTGTGTGTGCTCGGGGTCACCCTAGCTGGATGGGTCTCTTATTTCAGGAATCCTGTGGCCGCAATCGCCTCCTGGGCCCTGGCGACAAGTCCTCGTTGGTCGTCTAGGTCGCGTGCGGTCATCTTGGCCTCCCACGTCTCAGCTAGGGGGAGACATGGGAGGCCAAAAAAAAAGTCAGATCATGTTGATGTGAAGCAATCAACAAGCAGCAGCCAATGTCGTATCTAGCGCTTTAAGCCAAGTGTAGTGTGGCATATGAACGTCTTCGTGTAAGTTGGTCTGGTGTGCGCTAATCGCAAGTTCACCAGGCACACCAAGTACTCTGACGTGTAAAGGGTACCTGATGGCCTGATGGAACCTTGGTAGCCACGCTGCAGCGAGGACTTGTAATATGGCGAAAACGCAGACGCTGCAGTGTTGTGATGGACGCATAAGAAGCAGCCCTTTCATGCTTACTTGCGCAACGCTTAATTACAGCTGGAAGAATCGTAGTTGTATATATGCAATACTGCATCCATATAAAAGCCGATAGCAAACACTGCTTCTATAGCTGCTGTTGTCTCAACATGATGCTAGGTAGGGTGTATTATTTTTGAAACACTGATGTAATGACGTGAATCTACTTTAGGATACTTGAGAGCTATGCAGAAAGCGTGATTTTGCGTCCGGACAACCCAGTGAGCTTTAGTCTTCACTTAGACCGGAATAACTTACCATCAACGTCATTGACGCCGTTGTTTATGCGACACGGGCCCCTACGCACGGGGATGTTAACATCTTCAAGCACTGCGCTGATATACCATTTTAACCATGTGTGGAAGTACATAATAGATAGATAGATAGATAGATAGATAAATAGATAGATAGATAGATAGATAGATAGATAGATAGCTAGATAGATAGATAGATCGATAGATAGATCGATAGATAGATAGATAGATAGATAGATAGATAGATAGATAGATAGATAGCTAGATAGATAGATAGATAGATAGATAGATAGATACAAAGTCGCCGAAGATCGTTAAGAAATGCTTCGCCTACAAATATTCTTCATCATGTTTATCATGTTTATCATGTTTGCTTCAGTATCTACTTTCGCCATCCATTCACGCCCCGTCATAGCAAATTCGGTATAATTGAAGCTAGCGAAACGGCCACCAGCGCATCATGAGCGTAGCATGTAGTCATGTTGTTACATGACACGCATCTCATGATTATCATGTTTGCACCAATCACATACCTTCGTCATCCATTCACGTACCGTAATACCAAATTTTGTATATGTGATGCTAGCGAAACGGCCGCGAGAGCGTCATGAGCGTGGCATGTAGTCATGTGGTTACATGACACGTATGTCATGGTTTTCATGTTAGGGTCTCTCACTTGTGCTCGCCATGGAATCATGTCATACTATACCAGTTTTGGGACATGTCATGTGAACGAAACTACTGCAAGAGCTGCAGGACCATGAAATGTAAATCATGACATTCATGACGTCCATACCATGGGTTTCATGTTATTACTTGTCAAATACGTTCTTCATACAGTCATTTTATGCCATACCAAGTTTGGTATTGATTGCATTATCGAAACGGCCAGGAGAGCTAAAAGTCGTAGGTGGCTATATTGATAGATAGATAGATAGATAGATAGATAGATAGATAGATAGATAGATAGATAGATAGATAGATAGATAGATAGATAGATAGATAGATAGATAGATAGATAGATAGATAGATAGATAGATAGATAGATAGATAGATAGATAGATAGATAGATAGATAGATAGATAGATAGATAGATAGATAGATAGATAGATAGATAGATAGATAGATTAACGGACGAATAAATTTACCGATGGTAGCAGGGCTAAAGTGCGTATGATTCGCTAAGAATTGCTCCGTATTCAGCTTATAGGGACACCGTGCCAATCTATGAGTGAAGCATATTTAGCTTTTGTTCGTCTGTACACAGTAAAAAATTACAATTCGCTAGAACCAGAGAAATAGAGAATCTGATACATTTTTTTTTCTTAATGCGAATCATCTTAGAAAGGAGTTCAATCTGCTGTGCGGCGTTGCCACCCATTTATCTCACGCAAAACAGCCGACGGAAACATTTGCAGAACGTGCTGACAGGCTAGCGCCTTCTGGTCGTTGTAAGGGGCTGGGTAGGCAAGCATGTAATGATGTTAACGGACGAGATTTCGCAGGCGTGCCATGAACACGTTGCATCCTAGTAAGAATGAGTGTAAGAATGAGTAATTGTGTGGTTCTTTTACCTACCATATTTTATCTATTATACAAAATTGCCTCTCCGCTCCTACTAAGGCCATCGTTTCTGGTGGTATGGCGAATGAAAGCGCGTTTCCTTGCCGTAAATCGCAGTTTCTCCTCAAGTCGCGTTCACTGCGTGTGAATCCCTCGTGATCACGATTACCGTGGCTGCGTATCCTTACCCAGCATATCCGGTAAGAAATGCACCAAGCAGGAAGCACTGGGCAAATAGACTGCTTATGAGCACCCGTCATGGCAAGAAGGCAGGCTTGCACAGTGAAGTTGCTGGGCGAGGCTGTTACAAAAGCGCGTAAGCACACACACACAACCACACACACACACACACACACACTCACACACACACACACACACACACACACACACGCACGCACGCACACACACACACACACACACACACAAATCTATACCACCAGGCCATGGCAGAACGAGAATAGCTGAATAGCTGGACCATAACGAAAACCATTCGACTGTAATAGAGAGAGGTGCTTTCTGCCGGATAGTTTTGCCAATATGCAGCAGACGTTCATCCAGAGCTCGAAGCCGGTTCATTGGGCATAGAGCTGAAGAACGAAAAACAAGAGAAAGTTGAGCTCACGCCCCTTTTCTGTAGACCTTGAAGTACCGAGTGCATCTGTCCTAATGAAGAAAAGGAGATGAGAAAGAGCTAGAAGCAAATCACAAGAAGTCATCGGCGCACTTACCAGGTTTAAAAAAATGATTTGGTGAGATATTTTTATTAACTAGACGCTCATCATCTGACGTATGTTTACACTGTTGAGAATATAATTGCTCACAAAAATTTGGCAATGTACCGTGTTGCACAGGCACAAGAGTAGAGGTCTGGTAGCGTACGCATTATCCAAGTGTTCATCGACTTGCGTACAGATGAAATTAAGCGACTGACTTTACTTATCTCTATAAAAGAGTTCGGCGTGCATCGGGTACCAAGCGGCACTGCATGCCTGCTAATACCCACGTAACTTTGCTGCCCACATTGCTCCTTCAGTTTTGTTCGGCAGTCATGTTCTCTTCTGGTCTCTTAAGTGGTATTCTTGTCTGCATGCCAACTCCTTTGATCACAATAGATGAGCTCGAATGTGCGTAATCTCTCTTGTCTGTAGCTTAATACCTGACATCTTTCATGGAGGTATCAGCCGAACTAGCTAATAATAAAGCACTCTCATATGTTACAACGAGCGAAAAACGCTTTGTTGTTGAAGCTGAGTGGACCTCGGTAATCATCTTGATCTTGCTTTCATTGAAACTTATCCGTGCTGTTTGCTACGGGTTTGTACACATTAAGAATTAGTTGTGAATTGCTATCTTAGGCTAACAATTAGTTGTGAATTGCTATCTTAGGATGTAAGCCTGCTGTTCTGAGCCACGTTAATAAGAAAGCAGTAAGGGTGTTTTAGGTTACGCTGCGTTTTCGCAGCATCCATTAACGCCCTACATACGGGACACAATCACAATGATCATAAATGTAAAGTCTGTTTATTCTTAATTACACTCATTGACAGCAGCCAGACTTTCCACGCTGATTTAGTAACACAAGATCAAGTCTATGTCGCATCACTCTAAGTTGATGATGTTTAGTGGAATGAATTTTTGTACATTATTTACGAAACGCTAGTGCAGGAGATCCGTGCGTTTCCTTGGGTTGACCCTGCGGCTCTTGGTTCGGGGAAAATATTTCAAAATTGTTTAAGCAGTCTCTGGTTGAGACACTAAGGTATATGAGCTTCTATACTTGATTGAAATGTAGGGTTCAACGCCCCAAGACCACCAATGGTTACGAGAGACACCTTAGTGGATGTCTATGGAAATTTAGACCACCTGGGGTTCTTTACGTGCACCCAAATTTGAGCACACGGGCCTACAACATTTACGTCTCCACCGGAAACACAGCCGCCGCTGCCACGATTAGATCCCACGACACGCGGGTAAGCAACTGAGTAGCTTAGCCACTAGACCACCGCGGAGGGGCAAGCTTAAAATGATTCAGTATATATAAATGGATTATTCCTGGTGCCAGCGCTTCAATTGTATGCAACAACTGAATGAGGAATCTATGAACGTTTCATGTACTAGGAAAGGCTAATACGCTCAAACCAAACATTCATTCCAGTGCGAATAGTCACGAAAGCAATGAATAAACGGCTAAGTATTTCCAATTCCATTCGGCATATCAGGCAACCACAGAAAAGCCAGAGTACTGCGATTCAACTTCTTAATAAAAGTGACTTATAAACTGCGGCATAGCCCCGCGGCGGTGGTCCAGTGGCTAAGGTACTCGGCTTTTGACCCGCAGATCACGGGATCAAATCTCGGCTACCGCGGCTGCATTTCCGATGGAGGCGAAAATGCTGTAGGCCCGTGTGCTCAGATTTGGGTGCACAAGAACCCCGGGTGGTCGAAGTTTTTTGAACCGTCCCCTACGGCATCTCTCGATCCCAATTGTATGGTAGTTTTGGGACGTCAAACCCCGCATATCAATCATCATTTAACTATGGCGTAAAATGTCTCATTCTGCGATGAAAGCTTCATGCAAAAGTAAATTACACGACACGGATGCACGATTTATGCGACGGGAAGGAATGACGTGGTGCATCTGCAATATGGACGTTCAAATGCAGAATGTCTCGCATTGTTGTGTGCGAAGGCATTAGACATGCAGGACCTGTGAAAGCTCTTCATCTTTCTTTTGTTCCTCTTTGCTCTTCGGAAATTCATAAATTTCGAGACCATCGTGGGCTGACGAGCACGCAATAGCCTACTTATACTGTGCTCATCAGAAGAAGCTTTGGGACATGGAACTTTGAAGTGTACTTGCAGCTGCTGGATGCGGAATTTGCATCAACCTGCTCTTACAGTTGGACGTTGGAACTCGAAATATTGAGTTATGCGTTTGGGGAGCCGCCATTTTGCTGTAGGAAAATTCTCAGTATACTTGTACAAATTTTGCGTGATGATGAAGATACAGCGCGGACCACAAAGACGGAGTTTAATGCGGGCGGCGCTGGATGAGAGCACAGCCTCTTACTCGTATTTAAATTCGAAGCTGCCATTTCTGTTGTCATGACGCAAACATTAAAAATAAAAAAGTGTTGAAACGAACGTTAGGCGAGTTTTTCTTGAATATTTTAAATTAAATGCACACAATCCGCACACCATTATTTTACAACATGTTATCAGTGTAATTATTTTTTCAGCCCGGCTGGATTTCCTTTTAGCGTGACCATGATAAATAGACGGCACACATATTATGAGTCGCAGTTGTGTTTCATCTAGCTTTTAAATGTGCTGTATTCCTTTGTTAGAAACAAGAATAAAGTTGAATCGTTTAATGTTCTTGTAGAAAATTATGTCGGGGAATGTTGCCTTAAATGTACCTTGTTGCGTTTAGCCAGCCACTGATAGGGATACCCGCCGTAACATGATCGATCTTTGGCATCCATATTTTCACAAAGTAATGCTTATAAATACAGTTATTTTCGCAGAACAGTGGATAAATGCAATTTACTGCCTCATGAGATTTTTTCAGCTTACAATTTTGCGTTGTAGCTAGAACGTTATCTACTTGGTAATTCGCACGTTCAAATGTCATAAATTTTGTTGCTGTTTCGCAGACTGGTGACCTCTATAAGTGTATGAATACGTGCTTATTTATTTTTTTGCGTTAACGAATCACTTGATGTTTCTTATGCTCCTCCTGCCTGGACCAAAATGCTGGTCAGCAGTATATCTAAATAATAAATAAATAAATAAATAACTTTATCCTGTTTCGAAAGGACAGAACGGAAACACGAGGAGGTGGTGTTATGATTGCAGTAAAAAAAGAACTTCAAGCGCGTCTGCTTGATACGGGTTCCTGTATTGAAATTTTGTGGGTATTGGTCCAGCTTTCATGTGTAACTTGTGCCGTTGGGGTTTGTTACCGTCCGCCTGACTCAAAAGAAACCTTCGTTAATTGCCTAAACGAATCATTGAGCCTCGTATATGACAGATTTCCTGGCTCTCCTGTGATTCTCGCGGGCGACTTTAACTATCCTGGAATAAACTGGCGGACGGGCACAGCCGATAACGGCGCAAGGAAAGCTGAATGTAAGGACTTCCTTGACGTGATTTCGTCTTACGGTTTAAGCCAAATAGTTTCTATGCCAACACGGGGGGATGCTATCTTGGATCTTGTGCTTACCACCGAACCGTCAAACATGTCTGTTAATGTGTTAGACTGCATCAGTGACCATAATGTCATCCATTGTGAATTCGAGTTAACGCGTAAAGAAAGCGTGCATGAAAAGAAAACAATTTATGATTACGCACGTGCAGATGTTGAAATGATCTATAGCGAACTCTCGTCCTTTGCGTAGAATTTTTCAACGGCATGCTGCATCGCGACAGCAATGAGAACTGGATGATCGTCTGTCACAAGCTAATCGAACTCAAAGAAAAATACATTCCAAAAATACACATATCTGTGTCTACAGGGAGCGCTTGGTTTACCTCCCACGTGAAGCGATGCATTAACAAGAAGAAGCGCTTTTATTCAAGAGCTAAAACCTTGCAATCTGACGATGCCTGGAAGGCTTATCGCGAACAGTCGCAGTTATGCAAAACCGAAATTGAGGCAGCAAAAGACAAATTTTTCAACCATGACATCTCCAACATGTTAACTGTCAACACAAAAAAATTCTGGAAAGTAATAAACCCCAAGCCGTCGTCTTCATGTTTCATATCGATAATGCAAGGCAACGAGTTCCTCCCGCCTTCTGAAGTCGCTACTGCGTTCAATTCCTTCTTTTGTTCTGTTTTTTCTCGTGAGCTTCCTATTACCGACAATATTCACCTCGGCTCCGTTACCTCCATCATGGAGGACATCGTGATCACTGAAAAGGGAATCGAAGCTGCTATTGATCGTCTTTCTAGCAGCTCTGCTCCTGGTCCAGATGGTATTTGTCCTAAACTGCTAAAGTTAACTAAACCTGTTATTTCTCCCATTTTTGCATGCCTTTTCCAGCAATCGATTCAGTCAGGATGCGTTCCTGACGGATGGAAAGTTTCTAAAATAGTGCCAATTTTTAAATCCGGAGACCCGTCATCTGTCACCAACTACAGACCAATCTCGCTGACCAGTATACCATGTAAATTATTAGAGCATATCATATCATCGGCAATCATGAAGTACCTAACAAAGCACAACCATCTTTTCAGCAACCAGCACGGCTTTCAACAGGGTCGCTCCTGCGAGACGCAGTTATTCGAGCTGGTCTCTGACATTACGAAGCTGTTAATGACTCATCGCAAATAGATGCCATATTTATCGACTTCGCCAAGGCGTTCGATAAGGTAGCTCATAACCGTTTATTACAAAAACTTCGCTATTTTAATATACATAGTCAGGTTGTGAATTGGATAAGGAATTTCTTAACCGACAGGTACCAATTTGTAACTGCCAATGAATTTTCTTCCTCACGATCACTGGTCAAGTCAGGGGTGCCTCAGGGCTCTGTATTGGGGCCTATTTTATTCCTGTTGTATGTAAATGACATCAGCAATAGCATTTCATCTACAGTTCGATTATTCGCAGATGACTGCGTAATTTATAGACGAATAACTACCACCTCTGATAGTGACGCTTTGCAATCTGACCTTGCGAAAATTGCAGATTGGTGTGAACAGTGGCAAATGGAGATAAATACTTCGAAAACTAAGGCTGTAGCCTTCACTAGAGTGTCTAATCCTACGCTCACTCATTATTTGATAAATGACTCAGTCATCGCGCGTGCGCATACAATAAAATACTTGGGAGTTCATTTATCTTCTAACATTTCATGGAGTGACCACATCGAAGCAATCTGTAGCAGTGCATGCCAAAACTCTTGGTTTTATCAGGCGTAACCTTTATTTGGCAAACAAGTCTACTAAATTATTGGCCTATGCGACGTTGGTTCGCGCAAAACTAGAATATGCATCTTTTATTTGGAACCCGCACCAGTCTTATCTCATCAACAAACTCGAAGCAATTCAAAATAAAGCAACCCGCTTCATTACCAAAGATTATTCACGAACATCAAGCATAACTAACCTAAAAAAATCTCTGAATCTAAGCACCCTAGAGAATAGAAGAATCATAGCACTTCTATCTCATTTCCACAAACTTTATCACTCATCATCATCGTTCCGCGCACGCCACATCACGGCCGCCCATCGTATCTTTCCGCGCCTGGATCACCCCTTTAAAGTACAACCCGTTTTTGCTCGAACAAACTTCTTAAGTAAATCCCCCCTCTTTCTCGCAATATATCACTGGAACAAGCTACCTGCCGACGTCGTTTCTTCCCAAAATCATGAAGATTTCATGAATAAACTTAAAAGTTATTTTAATGAAAGTTAATATTGTTCTTGTGCATATCTGTTTTGTTGTACTTGTCGTCGTTGTTCTTTGTACGCGGTATTTCAATGAACGTGAATTATCCTTTCTTTGCATCCTTTTGTTGTTTTGAACACTGCGAAAATTTTCCTTAGAGTTTTGTTGTCCTGTTCTTTTCTTTTTGTTTCTTTTTTAGTAGTACTTTCTTTATTTCCTCCACGTAGCATCTCTGTTCTGTTAAGTAATAATATCTCTACATATGTATAGCGTATGTGCATATTTATATATAATTGTATCAATCGTTTGTATTTGTTATTCAATTTGTACACTGTAATTGTAACAGCTTTATTGTATTACAACTCCCCTATGTAATGCCTACCCAGGCCTTTAGGGTACTTGAATAAAAAAAAAAAAAAATTAATAAAAGAAATAAAAATATTCAGCTCCTACTTCTTCACCTCGCACGCACCTCGGCAATTGTAGAAAATGCACAACTCCAGTCTGTTCTCGCTGCGAACAATTACGTGGATGACATAGCTTCTCGGTCGCGTTTTTTTTTTTACTGTTAGGATTCGTTTACAAGAACATTTGTTGAAGAAAACAAATGAATGGATGAATAGAGATGACTCTAATTGGTGCTTGTTTTTATTAACACATTTATTTTGTTAATTGTTTTTGAAGAGGAGGAATAAACGAACAAAAATTATGAAAGAGGTGGGGTTTATCGAAACAAACAAAAAAATACAGAGGGCGCAATGAAAAAAAAGCTATAGCACAATGATAGTGAGTGAGCCATTTTCAAGGAAACCGTGGCCGCAATTGTTTTGGTCACGCCTGCATTAGCATGTCTTTCATTCCCCAATAAGAAACTATATTATATTTTATACCAGTGTCACATAGGTACTTCTGACCAGAATAAGTCAGTCCGGATAGGATTTTTTGGTCGCTATCGACGCGCAAATTATGATGATATTTCTGGTGCAGAGTTTTTCCTCTCACAAGTAACCCAATCGCTAGTTTTTTTGACAAAATGTAAAAACGCAGTTCTAATTGATTATTCTTTTGGGTTTCTGTTAGTGTGATAGATGAGTCACTGTTGCCGACACTTAATCGCATTAGCAACTCTTAAACCCTTCTTCGGTTTTGAAACCACTGCGCAAACCTACTTTCATGCTGTGGGGGAGGGGAGCATGCGCGCCCAGCCTCCCTCCCTTTCTTTTTTACGAACATCAGCCATGTCACCTTCGTGTTACCTTGTGTTTGTTGTTATATTGATTGAGCGTATTTAAATAATTGTATAAGGTTGTATTTATAAGGTGCGCTTTAGCTCGCTCATCATTGGTGGTGTATTTCCGTTTGGCTGGCGATATCATGGATGTAGAGGTAATTGAATAAATGTACACAACGCTTTGGTTTGCCCAGTCGTGTCTATCGTCTCTGTTAGTCTTGAGAGCACAAGTCATTTTGAGACCCCACAAGACACAGCAGACGCTATCGGGTAAGCCAACATTGTCTACATTTACTGTCAAAACTATTTATAACAAACTCCAAAGTGCCACGATAAGTGGTTGTCATATCGGCAGTTCGTCGCAGCCAAACCATATATTTAGGACTTTGCTCCTTTGCTATGGGCTTGTGGTATGGAAGCTGCTGGTGTGTACACCAGCGTGTACACTTCTGTGGACACTGCCTAATGTCGCCTCTTGGGTGATTCCAACAATGCTCACTAGACTGCGCGCTGCCACTGAAGGCATCGAGGTTCGATGATCTGTGCGCACAACTCTTTAGAGTAGCTTTGAAAGAAAGGAAAGTGAAAAGTGAAGCATCATAACTGTCTCTTCCTCAGGAGGTCACCTCAACAATTCCACATGGCGAGGGGTAGTAGGGGAGAGAAAGGAATGTGAAAGAGAGAGGTAAAGAGGAGAGTATTAGTAGCATTTGGTCTGTCCGTGCATGAACGCGCGACGCCTTCGAGCCGGGAAAGAGAAAAAAAAGTTAGGCAGGCAGGCAGGGCGAAGAAGATCCTCACAGCTACGTTCACTTCGGTCTCGTCGCTTTGTAGGCACGGCAACACATGACAAGTTCGTAGGATGAGTGTTACGCAAGGGTATTGATATCCTCCCAAGCCCTTCACCTGCCTGCTTGCAACCCTTTTGAAGAACACCTGATAGCTCCACGTCTGGCGTTTATGAGTGTTAGGCATTTGTCTCAAGGCAGTGGCCAGTAGGTCATAAAGGTGCAGGTGGCTAATGGCCAATCGACACGGCTGACAGTCTGCAGTGCTGAACGTAGAACTTGCCCAGAAATGCTGCCTTCAACGTACACACCATGCGCTGGCTCGTTAACAAGCTTTTCTGCTGAAATGGTCTTTCCAAGAATTGTCTCATGCACCTCCAGGCAAGCTCCTTAACATCTTGCTGAACATTTTGTAACTGACTTTACCCTAGAAACATGAAAAAGAAGGGACGTCTCTTTCCTCCCCTCTTTTTCATGTTCCTAGTACACTCAACCTCGTTGCCCCACCGCGGGGGTCTAGTGGTTAAGGTACTCGGCTAACGAAATAATGGGTATAACAAAGTAGATGAAATTCCCCTTGAGAGCTCCATTGAGAGCCATGCATTTTAAACCTGGTTGTAACGAAGTAAAAGTGACCGGTAAATGGATATAATGCACTAAATTATTCAATCAAACAGCCTATCAAAAATAAAAAAAACGATCGTAGTGTGTTAAGTACATCGTTTTCTGCAGAGTTTGACGCTCATTTGGCGCGGCTTTTTCAAACTACTGCGCTGACCTTACAGCCGCGCCATGCTCGGTCGGGAGAGCCGTCCTTCTCCACACAAGCCAGCGGAGAGGATTGAGGAAACGTTCAGTGGGTCCCATGACCGAGAAGCAGCGCTGCGGTGCAAAGCAATTTCCCTTTCACTTATGCTCCTTAAATATGACGGCAACGACTGCGTCTCCGCTGCTACTTACTGCACCGAGAAAGGAAGACTCTCCGCGACAGCTTTCTTTTTTTCTTTTTTTCTCTCCACGCGCAGCCTTAAAAGGAGAAGGGTCTCTACATGCAGAGACGGAAAAGGGAGAAAGCGTGGCACAGGCGCATCGCAGATCGGCATTTGAGAAAAAAAAACAAACCACTACAGTCTTTTTTTTCTTTCCTTTTCTTCTTTTCTTCTTTGCGCGCAGCCTTGAGAGGTGCCGCTAGGGATCGGGCATGGTGCTGAGAGCATTTTCGGAGCATGGAATGTTCGAATTAAGTGTCCCAAGTGCCTGCGGGTTCTAATTGCAGGGGGGTTTTCGCCCATTGGAATACAGATAGCTTTGACAAGACTTCAGCATAAGTTCAAATGAACCGAAAGTTCGAATTGAACGTGTTTGTACATTTTAGGAACATTCCTCTGATGGGAAGGCTTAATATCAAGCTATGTGTTCTATATACCTGTTTATTTTTCCAATATGAGTATCAGTTGCCATCAGATTAACAGCAGTGCATGTAGAAAACTGTGTACAATGCATAATGTTAGAGTTGTATGATAAACTGGAGACGGCCAAGATGTCTCCAGCTTAAAAGGTTGATTCACTAATGGGTCATTCCACGCCAAACATCCCAGCTATTTTGGCGACCATCTCAATGTATTCATAAAAATTGTGACGATTTACTGCATCGAAAGTAGTGAAACAGTAAATTGTTTCTGAGAGAAGGATTTTTGGTCGCGTAGTTGCCTTATGAGCTTACCGGAATGTCGTTTTATTCTTGTTTGTGCAAAGTTTTGTTTTAAAGGTACTGCTCCTTGCTTCTGTACCAAAATTTGTCTGCATGTTGGGTACAGGTTCATGTGTGGGGTGTTTGAGGCGCAGTGGTATGAGTGCAGTTTCACTGGCACGTACGCCTCCAAGACTAACAAAGTGCTTGATGCGGCTGGTTGGTGCTGTATGGTAGACAAATAAAGTGCTTAACAGCGCAAACGACAGGAAGGGAGAGAGGAGACGAGCCAAGCCCTGAAAAAATAACCAAGGTTTATTGCGAACCAGCTGCAATATATGGAGGACAGGGTCTGCACATGACCACGCACCATGGGCAGACTCGCACATACATGCACCATACAGCCTACGTTATCAACAACCGGTCATATAGGTGGACCACCCCAGATGACTAACTTCACAGCAGTTAACAAAAAATTGAGGGTACGCTGGCGCAGTGAGCGCGGGTTGTTGAATGTGGAAGGCTTCACTAATCTCGTGATCGCGCCAATTTTTATATCCCCCCATGATCAAACACTTTTCAAGAGTTGGCTGACAACGGGACTTATTGCAATGGTCTGCCGGGTGGCTGGGAGGAGAACCTTTTAGAGAGTTAGCGTGCTCCCTCAACCGATCATTTATGCATTGCCCTGTTTGGCCAATGTAACCGTGCCCAAAAGTAAAAAAAAAATATCTTGTAGAGAATCGCTAAAACACATTCAACATGGCACGTAGCGTGTTTCTTGGTGCATGCTTCTTTCTTGGGTCCTTCGCTGTTCACCCAGCGACATAGCCGAGCGAGTTTATCGCGTGCGCAGAACACAACCCTTACACCTATTTTTCCAGTGACCTTCTTTAGCCTTTGGGAGACTTCGTGTGTGTGGGGAATAGGGGTCTGCTAGAGTGAGGCTTGTTGAGTTGGCTGTTGCTTTGTCTCTTATCAGGCACTCTTAGTGACGTTAGGAGAGTCTCGGCAGTGGAAGTTAGCTCGGGATTAGAGGGGCCTGCTTGTTGAGGGCGGTGAACTTGGGGCGAGAAACTGCACTCTATCTGGCGGTGACGGGAGCCAGTTCAAATTGCCTTTAGGCGGAAAGAAGCGATGCTTCACTTGACTAGCTTATAATGGGCGGACCTAAAAGCAGGTTATTTCTTTAGTATGGCTCGAACGCCAATATACATGATCAACAACAAAAAAAAAGCATTTCTAATTGTGGACATCGTAGGGTGTCGTCAGGGATGGGCTCCGACGTTGTTTCTGGTTTCTTCATTTCGCGCCCGAAGACATCATATATCTCATCGGTGGTTCGCCGAGGGTCAGATTGATCGATGCGGTAAAACGAAAAAAAGTCGTCAACGTAGCCGAACACTTTAACTGTACTCGTGTGATCGAAGTTAGCCATGAGACTTCTTTCATACCGCGCGAGTAAAAGGTAACAAAGGACCGGTGCTAAACATGAGCCAATGCACACATCTGCACTGGTGAGATATTTGATGTTTTTCGGCGTGAAATGGAGCGACTGGGACTAGGGTCGGAGTTTAATTCATGACGACAAGTTACAGTGTCTGGACTTGAAAATGCTTTTTTTGGTTGACCATGTATATTGGCATACGCAGGGGCGCCTGCGCAAGTAGGCGTTTGGTGTGTAGCGACACCACGAACCCGAGCTAACGGGGGAGTTTCGACTCCCTCCCACGCCTAGCCGTGTGTGGCTTTGCCGTGTCCGAGGAAAAGGGGATCCTGGGGGTTGAGCCGACGCTGGGTGATTGGACCGTTAAGGCCCCCCGGCAGAGGCAACACACCCCTTTGGCCCCGGCTTCACGTAGACGGCACCCCTGAGCTGACCCACCCAGGGGAATCGGCAGTCGCCTTTTCCTATCTCTCTCTCCCTACATCTTCGTCTTTATCTCTTACTATTTATCTGTCCTGTCTTCTACTCTCTTCCGTTTACTTCCAAACTCCCTGGTGGCTAGGGTTAACCCTGTGCAAATAGCCTACCTTGGTCTAGGCGCATTGGGTTATAGTGGCGTTGTACGGCTGGCGTCTGCAGGTTTCAGCATTTGTAACCTTGTAGCGTCCCCTCGTTGGGCTCCGTGGTGGGTGGCCGCCAACGCTGCTGAACAACAATAAGGAAGACATGCATGGAGCATTCCCACTACTGTCTGATCGTACCGGCTTAAAGCCGGTACGCACCGATGATCTCACCAGAGAAGGATTGGCCACCCTGGTGCAGTATCTGGCCACCTCCTCCCGTAGGCATTCGTCAATTAACTCACGGCCCTCAGTCCCCACCGGCTGCGGAGCAACTGACCACGGCGGCGGTCAGATCTGCAAAGCAGCAGAGGGTGCTAGGAATCTCTGGATACGGACAGGCCACCATTGGAACTTGAACTTAGCAACGTTTAACGTTAGAACGTTATCTAGTGAGGGAAGTCTAGCTGTATTATTCGAGGAGCTAGAAGGCATTAAATGGGATATAATAGGGCTGAGTGAGGTTAGGAGGACAGATGAGGCCTATACTGTGCTACAGAATGGGCACGTCATTTGCTATCGGGGCTTGGCAGACAGAAGAGAACTGCGAGTAGGGTTCCTAATTCACAGAAACATGGCTGGCAACATAGAGGATTACTATAGCATTAATGAAAGGGTGGTAGGCATTGTAATTAAACTGAATAAAAGATACAAAATGAAGGTAGTACAGGCTTACGCGCCTACATCCAGCCATGATGACGCTTCAGTTGAAAGCTTCTATGAAGACGTGGAATCGGCAATGAGTAAGGTGAAAACACAGTATACTATAGTAATGGGCGACTTTAATGCAAAGGTAGGGAAGAAGCAGGCTGGAGACCAGGCAGTAGGAGATTATGGCATCGGCACTAGAAACGCCAGAGGAGAGCTACTAGTAGAATTCGCAGAACGCAATAATCTGCGTATTTTGAATACCTTCTACCGAAAACAAGAAAACCGCAAGTGGACATGGAGGAGCCCTAATGGCATAAATAAGAACGAAATAGACTTTATAATGACTGCACACCCAGGAGTCGTCCAGGATGTGGAAGTGGTTGGCAAGGTAAGATGCAGTGACCATAGAATGGTACGGGCTCGAATCCGCCTAGACTTGAAGAAGGAACGACAGAAACTGATACGCAAGAAGCCAATCAATGAGCTAGCACTGAGAGGAAAAGTACAGGAATTAAGAGTGTCGCTGCAGAACAGGTACTCGGCTCTTAGTGAGGAAACCAACCTTAGCGTAGATACAATGAATGATAATCTGATGAGTATCATCACGGCGTGTGCAGTGGAAGTTGGAGGCAGGGTAGCTAGACAGGACACCGGCAAGCTTTCCCAGGAAACGAAGAACCTAATTAAAAAGCGTCAAATCATGAAAGTGTCAAGTACAACAGACAAAATAGAACTGGCAGAGCTTTCGAAGCTGATTAATAGACGTAAAGTATGCGATGTAAGAAGGTATAACATGGAGAGAATTGAGCACGCTCTGAAAAACGGAGGAAGCGTCAAAGCAGTGAAGAGGAAACTTGGGATAGGCAAAAGGCGGATGTATGTACTAAGGGACAAAGAAGGCAAATTAACTACCAGTATGGATAGGATAGTTAAAATAGCGGAGGAGTTTTACAGAGATCTGTACAGTAGCCGAGACAACCACGACCTTAATACTATAAGAACTAGCAGTAACCCAGACGGCACCCCACCGGTAATGATAGAAGAAGTCAGAAAAGCTTTGGAGAGCATGCACAGAGGCAAAGCTGCTGGTGAAGATCAAGTAACATCAGATCTGCTGAAAGATGGAGGACAGATTGTGTTAGAAAAACTAGCCACTCTATTTACGAGGTGTCTCCTGACGGGAAAAGTACCAGAGTCTTGGAAGAACGCTAACATCATCTTAATACATAAGAAAGGAGATGACAAGGACTTGAAGAATTACAGGCCAATCAGCTTGCTCTCTGTATTATACAAGCTATTTACAAAGGTAATTGCTAGCAGAGTAAAGAAAACATTAGAATTCAATCAACCAAAGGAACAAGCAGGATTTAGAACAGGCTACTCAACAATTGACCACATTCATACTATCAATCAGGTAATAGAGAAATGCTCAGAGTATAACCAACCACTATGCATAGCCTTCATAGATTACGAGAAGGCGTTTGATTCAGTAGAAATATCAGCCGTCATGCAGACACTGCGGAATCAGGGCGTTGATGAAATATATATAAACATTCTGGAAGAAATCTACAGGGGATCAACTGCTACCATAGTGCTTCATAAAAAAAGCAACAGAATACCAATAAAGAAGGGTGTAAGGCAGGGGGACACAATCTCCCCAATGCTATTCACTGCGTGCTTACAGGAGGTTTTCAGAAGCCTAGAATGGGAACAGTTAGGGATAAGAGTTAATGGAGAATACCTTAGTAACCTGCGCTTCGCCGATGACATTGCATTGCTGAGTAACTCAGGGGACGAATTGCAACTCATGATTACGGAGTTAGACAAGCAGAGCAGAAAGGTGGGTCTTAAAATTAATCTGCAGAAAACGAAAGTAATGTACAACAACCTCGGAAAGGAGCAGCGCTTTGCGATAGGTAATAGTGCACTTGAAGTTGTAAAAGACTATGTCTACTTAGGGCAGGTAATAACCGCAGAGCCTAACCACGAGATTGAAGTAACTAGAAGAATAAGAATGGGGTGGAGCACATTCAGCAGGCACTCTCAACTTATGACAAGTAGATTGCCACTGTCCCTCAAGAGGAAGGTATATAACAGCTGTATCTTGCCGGTACTTAGCTACGGAGCAGAAACCTGGAGACTCACAAAGAGGGTTCAACTTAAATTGAGGACGACGCAGCGAGCAATGGAAAGAAAAATGGTAGATGTAACCTTAAGAGACAAGAAGAGAGCAGAGTGGATTAGGGGACAAACGGGAGTTAAGGATATCATAGCTGCAATAAAGAAGAGGAAATGGACATGGGCCGGGCATGTAGCACGTAGACAGGATAACCGCTGGTCATTAAGGGTCACCAACTGGATTCCCAGAGAAGGGAAGCAGGTTAGGGGGAGACAGAAGGTTAGGTGGGCAGATGAGATTAAGAAGTTTGCGGGTATAAATTGGCAACAGCAAACACAGGACCGGGTTAACTGGCGGAACATGGGAGAGGCCTTTGTCCTGCAGTGGACGTAGACAGGCTGATGATGATGATGATGATGATGAGTCAAAAAAGGCATATTTCTAATGGATCAGTGCATATGTTCAAAAACGCCATCTATGAGCTTTTGACGGAACATTGATGCGACATAGATGCAATTGTGCGTTCTCGACAGTGTCGAGAACGCAGAATCCTACCTATGCTAAATTACAAGTTCTATGCCAGTGAACGGTTGTGCAGCGCGAGCACTTGGTTTGGGGGGGAAGGGGGGCAAGCTTGCCGTGGGTTGTGCGTCTGCGATGTATGTAGTAGTAGGAGAAGCCGTAGTAGTAGTAGTAGTAGTTGATTGATATGTGGGGTTTAACGTCCCAAAACCACTCTATGATTATGAGAGACGCCGTAGTGGAGGGCTCCGGAAATTTAGACCACCTGGGGTTCTTTAACGTGCACCCAAATCTGAGCACACGGGCCTACAACATTTCCGCCTCCATCGGAAATGCAGCCGCCGCAGCCGGGATTCGAACCCGCACCCTGCGGGTTAGCAGCCGAGTGCCTTAGCCACTAGACCACCGCGGCGGGGCTTAGTAGTAGTAGTAGTAGTAGTAGTAGTAGTAGTAGTAGTAGTAGTAGTAGTAGTAGTAGTAGTAGTAGTAGTACTAGTAGTAGTGTGTCGTTGTAGTCATTTGACTTGAGGAGGGAACCCAGGCACCTTAAGCATAAATAAAACGATTGTTATTTCTGATTAAATGGCCTTCAGAGAAAAGTATCGGGGACTTACTCTATGATAAAATTTGCCTTGAATTTCATGCTTACTAAGAAAAAACTAGTATCAGAAAGACCCACTCTGAGGGCTGTCTGACTGCCACGTTAAACTTTCTGGGCGTGACCTCCTTGGTTTGCGCCAGGTTTAGCGATAGTTAGGCCGTAGTTCCATACACTTAAGGCAGTGATAGGTGGGAACTAGACACGATTCGCAGGCCGTAAGAAAGTGCGCACGTGCGTGCCGCTCCTCTGGTCCGGCCGTGCCACTTCTCCTTTTGTCCTTGGATATCTGCTCGATGTCGGTACTTCTATATGATGAATGTGTGATGAAAAGATGCGAGATCGCGGTACTTAGAGATTTCACTTGATCGATGGACGATTTGACAGACGCACGGACGGATGGACGCACGAACGGATTGACGGACGGGCAAATGGATGAACGAATGCACGGACGGACGGACGGAAGCAACGCCGAACTGACGAATGGAAGCGCAGACGGACAGACGGGTGCTTTGACCAACTCTTCAACATGTTCTAGCTCCATGGATATGCAGTCAATTTTTTCTGCTAGTACGCGTCGGCTGCGTAGATCTTGAGAGGCGAGAGAGGAAGTGGGGAGGACAGGGTTTTTCGGGTGTCTTCCTGGGCCGGCTCGAAAGGGAGCATGCGGCATGAGACGCGAAATGCCAGCATGCGCAGTGGGGGTGTGGACGGTGCCGCCACCGACGCCGAAGCTCGACATGATGAGACTTAGACATGCTCCGCATTTAAAAAGTGCGCTAGCATACAGACAATATAGCGGCGTGCAAAGGAAAGACAGTGTAAATAAAATGCGTACGTAACTTACACTCAACAATGACCAGCCTGATGTTCACACAACTGAATATTTAACCAATGCAAGCGTAACAAATTCAGGTATAAGGAAAGCAAGAACAGCGAGCCTTTCTTTATGGTCGCTTGCAGAGTCGGGAGTACGGAATGGTGGACAGTGCCATCTGGCTGCGAAGTGGAAACAAAAGCCTCAACATTAACTGTGCCTTTTCCCGCCGATACCAACCAACGAAGTCCATTTTGTCTTGCCGTTAACGAAAGAAGGAACAAAATAAGAAATAAAGGCATGCCAGGTGCAGACATACAAAGGAAGCCAGAGCGTTAGCAAAATCACCTTTCCGTAGCAGCGATTGCTGGTTTCGGCACAAGACGGCAAAGTAGCATGCAAAACCATAAAAAATGCAGTGATTTGGCAAAAAAGCAGCTACTTGGAGACCCTGTGGCTCGTTTAATGGAGTCGGCACCTTCCCGAGATCACCAGAGCCTATGTGCCGGCCCTATGCCTACTCTTACTGTGTTCGAGATTGCTATCTGTATTTTGCTTTTTGAGTTGCGCCCAGTCTGCGTGACGGCTCACTCGCATTTATCTACCGCGGTAGACGCCGATTGGATCGGCCACATCTGCATGGATACACTCGCTTGCGTCACGAACAGAGTCCGATCGATAAACCTATTTTGTGGCCTGGATCAGACAGAGAGCGTAAGTTATGTAACACGCTGCAGAAGAAGGCAAGGTGCCTCCTGAATACCTTAAACATGCATAACTCAGGAACTCGCGCGAGAAATAGTACACTTTTACTGCAATTTTTTGTTTTATTCCCTGACACAGAACAGCATCGCAAAGAAGCACACCGAAAGTAACAGATCATATGTCGCCATCCATGTGCTTTTTTGAGCTACTGTTCTTAGTTATGCGCTACCAACTATACCATCAGTCTGTTTTTTTGTGTGTTATGTATATTTCCTTTTAAAAACACAAACGATATCCAGAAGACCGCAAGCTGACTTGTAATACTTCAGCGCCTCCACGTGCTTATGAACATTGGATAACCGGCAATCACTTAGAACTACTGAATAAATACCAAGGAATACAAAACACATCATTGCGTGGCAGCGAGTCTGAGGAAGGTGAAATATTGACAATTTTGTAGGGTTATAGTGATATCAGCTCGTATAGTATAGCACAAATTCCAGATCATTTAGAAAGGCCTTTGTCCTGCACAGTTTACATAAAAATAAGATATTGGGTATGCAATGATTGATTTACGATTGCTTTAAAAAAGTGTTTAAAAACACTTGTTGGTGAGCAATAAACGTTAAAGCACATACAAGCAGCCCTATAATAATGATATCAGTCACGCCATGGCAGAATTGTGATCAGTGCGACAGCACTCAATTTTAGACAAAGCACTGAGATTGTGCTGAGCGCCCACAGCCGTTCATTCTCGCCGATGCCTACATTTGAAAAATGCTAAAACAAAAAAGCATTGCATCAGGAGTGACATCAAGGGATGGTCCCTGAATAAACGTTAACAGAGCTCAATGTGCAGATGCTTCTGATTGAAAATCGTCTCAATAGTTGGACAAATAAACGTTCTGTCATTAGATAAACGATCCAGATATTTTTCCCTCGTTGTCGATGTCATCAGCATTATTACATTTCGTGCATGAATTACCACAAAGCTACAATGTCAGATGTTTAAGCAGGTATATTAGTAACTTAACAAGCAAAATATACCATGCAGACATAAGGCACCCAATCGTAAATCTTGAGTTGTTACATTCCAGAAAAAAAAACAGCAAGTAACTTTTACGCATATTGGTCGGAATTCCTTATCGCTTACGTGGTAATGAGCTCCGACATTTCTTTCGGCGTTATATTGCACAAGAACAACCGGTCACAACGCATATCATTGTCGAGACGCTGAGAGCACGAATTCGGCATTTATCACGGCTACCGTCACATAATTTAGCGTGTTTGACAGCTCGGAGGCCCCATTCCTCGTGCTGCGGTATTGTGACAAAACATCAAGACATACTACCACCTGGCTTCAAAGTTGCAATGCATCCAGCAGCTGTGCTATGGAGTCTTCGTCAACCTGACTTGCGCTTATCAGTTCCTGGAATCTTTAAGAAGGCACGCTTGTCAACGCTAGCCCTGAAGCAATTGACTTTGCATCTGTTGGACGAAAGGTACTTCAACCGCATACATGTTTACACCGATCGCTCCACTAATTCCAACAGCTCTACACGAGCAGTGGTTGTTCCATCTGAAAATGTGTTGCTTCAGTACAAGTTTTCTCACACCACGACGTCGACAGCGGCAGAGCTCGCAGCACTTCAAGGTGCAGTGAAGTACATTCTTCGGCAGCAACCTAACCAATGGGCCATCTTTTTCGACTCCAGGTAAGCCTTACAGTCAATACGGTTTGTTATGCAGCACGGGTTACACGAACAATCAGTATATTAGATAAGGCACGACTACCACGAAGCGCTCAAGGAAGGTCACGATATTGTATTTCAGTGGTTGCCAAGTCATTACGGAATCGTCGGCAATGACCGCGCAGATGAAGCTGCTCGATCGGATCATGACCAAGACCAGCGCACGCCCATACCACTCTTGCGAACGGACGCTGCAAGGCTACTACAATCACTTGCTCGCCGTATATCTCTCCTACAAAGGAATACGCAGGGTTTCTCCAACACGCACCTGTATTCTATCGACCCAAACTTGCAACTTCGTTTGCCATCCGGGCTTCCACGATCCGCTGAAACTTTACTGTGTCGCATGAGGTTGGGAATGGCATTTACGAATTCATACTCTCGTCTCCTTGGAATGGCGAGCACTTCGGCATGCAACATCTGCGCCTGCGAGGAAACGCTTGAGCACATTCTATGTTATTGCCCAGCATACCAGACCGAACGACGTATTATGGAAGCCAAGCTCTGTCAGCTGGATTCACGGCCGCTTACAGAAGGGAAGATCCTGGGACCTTGGCCGACGACTTCCCATACGCGCAAAGCCACGAAAGCCCTCTTGTACTTTTTAAGGACCACCAGACTTCACGACCACTTGTGAAAGAACTGTGCGAGACCGTGCTGTGTAGTCTCGAGCTGACTATTCATGCTTCTCTTTCTCACTCCTCTTCTTTTCTATCTCTTTCCGTTCTATTATTCTCCTTTTCCCCCACCCCAAGTGTAGGGTAGCCAACCGAGCCAAGCTTGGTTAACCTCCCTGCCTTTCTTTTCTATTTATCTCTCTCTCTCTTTCGGCTCATTCTTTTTTTCGTTAGCTTCATTCATGTCGACGCTCTTAGTGAAGGCGCTCTAAACAAGCTTTTTCTCAAAATGCTGTACGCCAAGGACCGAATTAATAAGGCTGCGCCTAAGTTAATGAAGCAACAGCCGGCTTCCGACTAACAGGCTCGTGGTCTGGTTACCTTGGCGTCCAGCATCAGTGTATAAAATAGAAAACACAAAGCGTACGCGTCTTTTAACAACTTCTTTAGTTTCGGGACATGTCTCACAAATACGATAAGAGCATCGAAGATTACTTCAGCTCACAGCAGTGTGAAGTGAAATAGGAAACAGTCGCTGCACATTGATAACAAGAACGAAAGGGCAGCTACAAGGGACTCAGCCAGAACCAGACGCTGTCGGCGTCCACTCTAACTAAGGGGTTTGTTTCTCGTGAGAAAGTAACAGCTCTGAATAATTACAAACATACGTAAAACTTGCGGTTCAGTGATTGGCTGTTGCTGACTCTATCTCCTTGCGAGTGTTTCGGTGCGGAAAACCACCAGTCACACGACGGTAAGTTGGGCAGAGAGCGGTAAACAGGAAATTGCTTTATTTTGGGAGCTCTTGGTAATCCAGAGAAAAAGGTGGGAACCATAAAGGAAATTAAGGGGATCACGCTGAATTTAGTTAACAGAGCTGGAGAAGACGTCACGTAATTGTGTATTCGACGTAAAAAGGAACCTTCGTTTTAGCTTATACAGTTTTATGTTGTCACTTCAGAAGTTTCATCACCAACAGCAGCTTTACTTGTATGTTCAGTAAAGCCTATTATCATTGCCGCTCTACTACAGATAATGAAGGAGGGGGTATTTTATAGCGTCAGGTTCTTTTAAATTACAGCAATAGCACAATCAATACACGTGCATGTTATTCATTCAGTGAATGGAGAAATAGGTGTACGTACATTTTTAGAAGCCCGAGTACAGATTTGAAGAAATGTCGCCAAATCCAGCAATGTGATTTGGGCGTAAAATACGTGAAGACATGGTACGATGTTGGATTGGCTTCCAAGTTACCGCCTCCTACGCTACTAACCACAATGTGGGAGTCGATTTTGTGCAGACCAATTACCAAGCCTGTGTCAATTTTTTTTTACTGTAGCCAAACATCCTGATGTGACGCAGGTCTTTTTATAAACTCTTTAGTTATGCACACAATGTGCGTAGGCTAGGCACGGCGCCTACGCTGGTGTGTATACGGCAGCCTGTAATGGACTGTCGTACTCTCATGTAACGTCCGCGTTCACGTTAAAGAAAGAATGCCACTTTTATTACAACGAAGTGCAAGCTATATTGCTTCAAGATGCTCGAATGATCAGTACAGCCATCAGTGACAACTTACGCGAACTAACGCCTGTAACTAATCTGCTTGAGTATATTATCACTGTCATCATTAGCAGAACTGCGCCCACTGCAGGACAAAGGCCTCTCTTATGTTCTACCAGTGAACTGGTCATGTGCTTGCTGTTGCGATTTTATACCACGAACTTCATATTCTCATCTGTCCAGCTAACCTTCTGTCTACCGTCACCTGCTTGCCTTCCCTTGGAATACAGTCTTTGCTCCTTAATGACCAGAGATTACCTTGCCTTCGCGCTACGTGCCCTGCCCATGACCATTTCTTCTTCTTGATCTTGACTATCATGTCCTCAACACTGGTTTGTCCCCTGAGTATATTATTTGTGTTCATTGCTTGAGTATATTAGGTGAGAGATTTCGATTCAGGAATCTTTCATCTAATAATCTAACAGTACTCCCACAAGAAGATGTGACAAATAACTGCGCTCGTGTTGTGAGTTTCTTTTTGTGTGTGCACACGATTTCTAAAGATGACGCTAAACATCTAGCCCAAGTTGGTACCCCCCTTCAATGTATCGAACGTTTGCCGCTGTCTTCAATATCTAACGTTCTAGTTCTCAGTGCAGTCTTGAATGACTTTCTTTGAATAATAACTTCAAAAGCTAGCATCACACAGCAGCCAACACCCTGATACGTAAGCAAGAAACTAAAACTTCATTTCTCCGTATCCGTTTTTTTTTTCATTCGCTTAATGTTTTTTGGCTTTATGAGTCTCCTGTGAGGCTTGGCAAGTGTATGTTCTGCAGTGGCAAGAAAAAGACACCTGTGCTGGTATCTACGATCTAGCATGCAGCGTAACGCATTTGTGTCAAGCAACATAGCTGAGAATTTCCTCGTTTCTTCTAGTGGACCCGTAAACATTAATCCCATTTTTTTCAACATGATTGCATATAATTATAACTGCCGGCTTTCATGTCCCCTAAATACAAATACGTTTACGCGTAACAGCGAATTGAAGGGCTCCGAAATTTCCACCGCCTAGGGTTGTTTAAGTTTCCGCAAAATCTAACCACGTGAAATTTTAGCGTCTCCCCTTTATCGAAATGCGGTGGTCACAGCCTGGACTCAATCCCAGAACATTCCGTTCAGCAGTCAAGCCTCAAAACTGCATGCTCTTCCTGATTTATTTATTTATCTATTTATGGGTTTATCTTCATTTATCGGTTCAATTTTTAAAACCTCATTGGTTTTATTTTATGCTTTCTTTTAGTACACCAAATTGTTTTTAATTTATCTTTTTGCTGCTGTATCACTTACGCTGAATTTTTTTTTTGTCCCCATTTGGACTCTTAAATTCTCCATGTTATAAAGGCTGCGTAGGTTTAGTTTACGGCGAAAAGCACTTGAGTGCTCTGCACTTATGTCGGTTTTAGTTTATTTTTCACATAAAATGTCTATGACTTCAGTATTAACATAAGATAAATTATACACCATAAATGTTTGATAACTCTTGTTATTGCCTTCAGTTTTATTAATTTTATTTAATTAATAATTATTCATTTATTTATTTATCTAATACTGCGGACACGTAGTCCAAGCAGGGAGGGCAAAAAAATGGTACAACAGTGAACATGTTGAAAACAAACGAATAAATGGAACAGGAACACTATCACAGAAATAGAGTCAATACGTTTGGTGAAACGCTATACAAACAAATTAATAATAATCAGCATTTCGGCGTCGATTCGATTACGCAATACCATTCAGTTATTGTAGGAGGGAAAAAATCATTTTTAAATGTATTCATTCTCGCGAAGTAGGATGTTAATGCATCTTGTCTACGGTGACGAATGATTCAGGTTAATAGGGGTGACAGATATAATGATTTTCCAGGGGTGTATTGTTCGTGTAAACTAGTTTAAGAAATTTCATTCTGTGTTTCTGTCTTCTCATATTGAGTGGTTCAATGTGGTTAGCATTCGTAAGCTCTGTGGGTGAGTCCTGTCTTGAGAATTTGTTAATGATAAATTTAACTGCCTTTCGCTGCACTCTCTCGAGGTTCTTGATATTTGTTTTTGTGTACGGATCCCAAACAATACATGCATATTCTAGTTTGGTTCTGATTGAGGTGGTATAGCATAGCAGTTTTACGCCAGAAGGGGCTTTTTTGAGCTTGTGCCTCAGAAGGCATAAATTTCTGAAGGCTGAGGAGCAGGTTTTACTGATGTGGTCATTCGATGTTAACGCGTTGTTAAAGGTGACTTTTAAATACTTGTGTTGTGTTACTTCATGCAGCGTTTCTGACCCTCTGTCAGTGTGTGCACACCTGCTATGTGACATAGTGCACGAGTGAATATGCACGCACGCGGAAATTGCGTCGAGACTATCACTGTTTCTAGAGCCTGCAGCTGACTCACAGACACAAAAAATAGCCAATCGGAACTTGCACGGATTCGCATAGCTTCTCAGTCTAGCAGCGCTTTGAGCTGCGTTACATCATAAGTGGCTACTGGTGAACTGCAAAGAGAGGAGAAGTATCAAAACCGCGATTAAATCATACGCTCGTTTTGACGGCAGTCTCTACGATATACAGAGCCCAGTATTCCTCATTAGAGTCCAGGTGCGCTCGATTGTTTTATAAAAAACCCGTGTATAGGCAACGTTGTCACAACATTTATGTCGATGAGGACTCCGTTTTATGATGCCACTTTTGCGGAAGATAATAACTAATGTTTTCTTAAAGGTCTATCTTGTTTTAATCGCGCCCTTTTGCACTTACTTTCCTTCTTTTATGCAAGCTCCAAGTGCTTATACTACCTGGAGGCTGAACCAGGGATGTATATGTGAATTATGGTGAGCTTTACACCGATGGACCAATGGAAATTAAGGAGCAATCGAAATTGTGGATTAGAATATTTAGATATTCTTGTCGTGGTCCAAGTAGGGCTTATATTTTTTAATTGGGTTTAGAAGTCACAAACACCGGTATGTCGGGCAGCCTAACGGAACAACCTGGGATGCTGGATTGTGTAGCCGTTAACTTTGCTGGACGTAGTTCGATGGTTTCGTGGGCATCGTAATTAGTGCTCAAAACTACAAAGTGTATCAAATCATCTATTTGAATACGCTCCATTCTGTATTGCTATAGTGACAAGAAGGAGTTGCCCCGCCGCGCTGATTCAGTGGCTAAGGTACTCGGCTGCTGACCCGCAGGTCGCGGGTTTGAATCCCGGCTGTGGTGTTGTAGGCCCGTGTGCTCAGATTTGGGTGCACGTTAAAGAGCCACAGGTGGTCGAAATTTTCGGAACCCTCCACTACGGCGTCCCTCATAATCATACGGTGGTTTTGGGATGTGAAACCCCACATATCAATCAATCATCAAGACAGGAGGAGTTGCATGCTGAGAAGCAGTGCTGCTGTCGCGTCGCGCGTGGAGCACGCATGCGCAACAAACCACCGCTAACAAATACGAACCACTCTCGCACTTACCTTCCACTGTTCATGGTATGCGTTGCGTGTATACGACTTCATCGTCGCCGCAGATACCAAACAAATCTAATACAAGTATTTGACAACGTTTTCACGTCACCATTCTGTTATTAGCCGCTCTGACTGATATGTTTTCTGTTGGCTATCGAAGAATTGAATCATCAAGAGTACTTGTCGGCCTCTTTTAACATTGTCTCTTAGCTGTGTGAATTACCAGTTCGGGCAGTATAAACGTACGACCAGATAATGATATAGAATACTCTATATGCCTACGAACTCGTGTGGTTTTTTGGTGAATAATCCCCACTTTTTAGAATTGAAAAGCAGTCCAACCGGTGACCTAGTTACAGTGTACTATATGGGGGCAGTGGAATGAACGAGGCGGCCGCGCCGCATCTCGACTGAATCTCCGGCGGGCGACAGTAGCGGTGGCGCTGTAGTCCTATGGTACTGAAGGTCTCAGCAGCGTTTGCATTGCGAGCGTGCGTGCCGCAGCCTGCGAAAGCGTGTAATTGCTCATTTTTAGCGCAAATAATGTGTTTCTGAGCCTTTATCAGTGGACGCACCTGCTACGTGCCATGGCGCACGAACGAAACTGCAGGCACGCCGAAATCGCGTCGATACATTCACTGTTTCAAGAGCCCGCCGACCCACAAAAAAAGTCATTGGGAATTCGCACGGATCCGCCTAGCTTCTCAGTCAAGTAGTGCTTCGAGCTGCGTTACATCATAAGTCGCTACTGGCGAACTACACAGAGAGTAGAAGTATCAAAATTGCAATTTAATCATACGCTCGTTTTTTCGGCAGTCTCTGCGATATCCAGAGCAGAGTGTTCCTCATATGAACCTACATGCACTTGATTGTTTCATAGAAACCCGAGTATAAGTTATACGTTGTCGCAACATTCATATCAATGACGACTCAGTTTTATCATGCCAGTTTTCTGGAATATAATAATTATTGCTTTTTGAAAGGCTCATTACATATAAACATATTAAAAACAACACACAAACATATTAAAAAGTGCCAATTGTATATATAGCCCGTCTGTTAATCTGCGTAAAATCATGGTAATCACTTCTCATTTTGTGACGTCAACTTAAATTGTGCTGCTTTTCAAATATTACATCTGCGCAACGCCATTGCAAGCCAGCAAATTTATGACAATGTTTTGCATTATAAGCATAGTTCTATTCGAAGATCGTTATCTTCTGGAAACGTTACACGGTGTAAATTGCCTTGCATATGCGACGAGGATTCAACCGATGAGGATGCCTTGTGCATCTCGTGGAAACGCAGCACCATGTCTGTTGGTAGAACTCTTAGCAGTATTTCCCGAACCATGGAGCAATAGGTTTTCGAATCGTACCAAGCGCCTTGAGGCTTCGAATATGAACCTGAACCTTGTCGTAAAGTTGCCTCAGCTGACGTTCGTCTGCTGACGACAACACCGGCTTCAGATCTAGCAAACCTTGCCAATGGTTCTCCACAATGATCTGTTGATCTTCGAAGCGCTTCTTTAAAATTTTAATAGCGTCTTTATAGCACTCTTCGGTAGCTCGTAATCCCAATTAGGCTGACGTGGCCGCTACGGCAACCAAACTGTTCAAGTAGTGGAACTTGTCAGCTGTGCTTAACTCACTGTTGTTGTGGACTGCTGATGTAAACTGCGTCCGAAATTTCGGCCACAGTCTGCGATTACCATCAAATTTTACGAGGTCTAGTTGGGGAAGCTTGCTTTTGCCAGATGATAAAGGGTGGACGTACGTAAGGCGTGGGGCTGAGGGCGCCAGACATTCATTCAGCTTGACTCGTAAATTCGCTGCGAGGGTAACAACCTTGTCACTGGTATTCTCCAGCGTCTAACATCTCGCTGTCCAACAGGTCGTCTGGCGTCTCTTCGAAAATTGCCGCACCCACTTTCTCTATCAGACCATAAAATGAACTTATTCAGTCGAGGAATACACTTAATGCTGCTGCCGTGACGGCTTCATTTCCTCGCAAGTGGTCTTCTGCCTCGGACAACAGGACATTCAGTTGGGACCTCAGGCTGTGCCGTCATCTAAGATATCGTTCCATTTTGCCGCCCGCAGTCGATGTATCTCGCCAAGATCGCAGGCGCCGTCTTCCGAGGTGTTGCGGCTCCTAACGTCGATGATGTTGGCGCCGTCAAAGATCCCGGGTTTTTGGCACAATATGTTGGACCTCTGAGCCTTATTGCTGCGGCGCGGCTCATATCGAGCAAAACACGTCTTTCTAGATGAAAGGCTTTAACGAAACTCAAGAAGAAAGAAGAAGAAAAGGGTGAGCCGGCGCTGCCACGAGGCCAAGCTTCATCTCGCAAGTAGGCTCAATAATGATGATGGCTGCTCTTCTGCTGCGAGGAATAAATAAAGAAAAGTCACAACAGCAATGTTACAAAAGTTGCCTGCTGAAACACAGAACACCTTTCTTTCTCTCCGCAATACTATTTGGTATTATGGTCAGATGTATACCTCTTGGAAAGAGGTTGTCGTCATTCAAATTTCGAAACAAGGCAAGGACCCATCTTGCGCAGCAAGTTACAGGCCTATCACACTGACAAGTTGTGTTTGTTAACTTTTTTTGAGAAGATGATAAACAGGCACCTGATACACTTTTTCAAAAGACAGTCTACATGACCCATACCAGTGCGGGTTTCAAAAAGGAAGATCCACCATCAACCATCTAGTAAGTTTCGAGGCACAGATACGTGATGCTTTCGAGCACAAACAATTCTTCCTCTCTGTGTTCCTCAAAATGGAACAGGCTTACGATACTACATGATGCTTTGGCATATCAAGAGACCTGCATCACCTTGGTATGCATGGCAGACTATTTACCATTATCAAAAGTTATTTTTCCAACCGGACCTTCCTTGTGCAGGTGGGTAATGTGTTGTCCTAAACATTTGTTCAAGAGACAGGTGTGTCGCAGGGTGGTGTGCTTGGCTGTACTTTCTCTATCGTCAAGATGAATTCCTTGCGCCTTTGCATCCTACAAAATATGTTTTCTTGCACATATGTCGAAGATGTGCGAATCGGTTTCAAATTGTGCAATCTTTTATTGTTTGAGTGGCAGGTCCAGCTAGGTCTGAACCAGATGACAAAATGGGCACAAGAAAGTGGTTTTAGCTTTAATGCTCAAAAACTCCCCTGCGTCTTCTTCACCCAGAAGCAAGGCCTTCATCTTGGCCCAGATATTTACCTGCATGGTCACCGTCTCTTCGTAGAGATGGAGCACAAATTCTTACGCCTATTTTTGAATAGCCAACTAACGTTTATATTACACATTGTGTACTTGAAAAGTAAGTGCATCAAAACAATGAATGTCCTAAAAGTATTGTCATGCACTACGTCGGGCAGTCACAAAGAGTGTCTGATATATCAGTACAAAATCCTCATACGCACCAACCTAGACTACGGGGCAGTAATCTACCAGTCTGCTGCACCAAGTGCTTTGCAAATGCTAAATCGTGTCCATCATCTGGGCATTCAGTTATCTAAGGGCACCTTTCGCACTAGCCCCGTAGAATGCCCTTAAGTTGAATAGAATGAGTGGCGACTTCATCTGCAAAGGTCCTATTCATACTTTGCATGTTTTATGAAGGTTAACACTAAGAAAAATACACCCTTCATACTCTACTGTCAATGACTTGTTCACTTCTACCATTTTTTATAACCGCACTTCGCTACGAGAGCCCTATACGCACTTCGTGTGTGGGGCCTTGTCAAAGAAATGCATGTGCCCATTCTAGAACACTGTTTGGCGGCCCCTGCTGCAAATCTCCTGCCGTGGCAGTGGCAGCTAATAGAGTTTATGTGTCATTCATAGATGTTTCTAAACAGGCTCCCCTTGCACATACTCATAGATATTTCCTTGAAATTCAGCAAAAGTACACCTGTCTGAAATTATTTACGGATGCATCCAAGTCCCACACTTCTATGTCATACGCAGCCGTCAGTCCATCCCTTTACGATGTCGGCGTTCTGCACACGAATAAAAGCATCTTCACAGCAGAAGCATACGTGATTCTTGTGGCCATAAAACATGATTGATTGATTGATTGGTATGTGGAGTTTAACGTCCCAAAATCACCATATGATTATGAGAAACGCTGTAGTGGAGGGCTCCTGAAATTTTGACCACCGGGGGTTTTTTAACGTGCACCGAAATCTGAGCAGACGGGCCTGCAACATTTCCGCCTCCATCGGAAATGCAGTTTCCGCAGCCGGGATTTGATCCCACGACCTGCGGCTCAGCAGCCGACTACCTTACCCACTAGACCATTGCGGCGGGGCGCCATAAAACGTTAAACTACTAAAGCTGCAGAAGGTAATAATATACGCTGATTCCTTAAGTGCAGTAAAAGCCTTAAAAACAAAGAACAACCACAAAACTTCTACCCTTATCTCTGTATATTTACTAGTATGCATGGTCTGTGCACAGAAGCAGCATGTCCTAGTTTGCTGGGTACCCGGGCACCTTGATATTTACGAAAACGTGTTGCCGGACCAGCTTACTTCATCCGCCCACGAAAGCGCTGCCAATGCAGCCGTTGCAGTCCCTGCACTCGAGCTGAAACTCTTCATTAAAAGAAAACTCGGGGATCATTGGCACCATAAATGAGGCAGACAAACAGGGAATAAACTTCATATTATAAAACCTTATCTCGGAAATTGGCCACAAGTATCGAGGTCCCGCCCCATGGAAGTCTCACATACCAGACTAAGAATAGGACAAACACACACTACACACTCACAGCTTCTAACACTTACCAGAACAACAAGAATGTAATACGCAATCACTTCAGGGCGATCCACAAGTTTCCGCATCAGTCATGCGTAAATCCATGGACTTTTCAGGGAACAACCGACGCTGCTCTATCGAATAACTGACTCCGTATACACGCCGACTTGGTCGTTAAATACTGGGCGAGGCGCTTCCCCGTTTTGTGCCGTTTGTGCTGACATCAAACACTTAATTTGTCTGGGCCCGCAGTTTGACAGAGAAAGAACAGAGATGCTACGCCGCTTGAAAAAAGGTTATCACAAGCATGCGACATGGGAAGATGTCGTTTTTCTTGAAAGACCTACGGTGACAAGAAAGATCGTGCAGCGAATCCTGATGACTTTGTCGTGAGACACTGCGCTGAGTGATATTCGGTGACTGACCCCTTTAGTTTAGGAGATGCTCAGGTGGAACAATTGCCGCTCTTTTAAGCCAGGCTAACCCCGCCTTTGCAACAATACAACCACCACCACCAGCAAATTTTTTCTGGTGGTGATTCACCATGTGTGAGAAATCTGGAGAGCCACGTACAGTTCTCCACATCTTCGTGCAGTGTAATGGGCTAGATGCTCTAAGAAAAAATCACTTTAAACAGCTCCCACTACATCCTGTCATGCTCATCGGTAGGGATCTGCTTTTTAAACTCGAATCACCGCTTACATTTCTTAACGATATACATAGATTTCACCCTATGTACCGAGCTGATCCATTGCATGACCTCACTACCGAGGCCGCGACTGCAGTGGCTGCATCCTCATCATGGTTTTATTATCACGACATTTTGCCTTTCAGTTTCACTGCACATAATTCACGTCAGCGTCAGGAATTCAATATTTCTGTTTTTGCCCGCGTTAGCGCGAGGAATTTAGAACCCCTATACAGCCACGTACCAGATCATTGTTCCCACCTCTTCTCTACTGAAATGGCGCTCTTTGGCCAACAATTGGCCCTTGCGCCATTAAGCACTACACATGATCGAATTCGTGAAGGTTTTGGTCTGACTTTCATTAGCCATTATGCTTACGAGCTAGTGCTCATAAATTCGAATAATATTTTGTGGAGGAATTGCTTGAGCCATCCCTAAAGGACTTCTGTGTCAGCCTGAAACAACGGGTGTGTATGCTTTGCAGAAATTAGGCAAGCTCCCCTACCGCTGACTGCATTAAAATTATTTGCTGCTCCTCTCTCTGACTGTGATCATCTTGCCCTAAGTTCGTAAACACAGTAGAGGTGATCTTTTATCCTTGACTTAAGCGTTTGGTAGCGGCACTAGCGCATCTAGGTTAACGTGATCTGCTGTATTCTTTGGGTTTGGATTTCGTCGAGATGCCGAAGTGAATCTCGGAAGCCGTGTTGTCAGGCGCTTGTGGTTGAGGCATGCTCCGCAAGGTGCCGCAACGATGCCAACTCTTCTTAAGAAAACAGTCTTCTCTTTCAAAAAAAATCTGTCGATTGTATTCATTATTCTCCTAAAAGTTATTTCACATTTTTTTTCGGTAAACTTGCGTTGCTATGACATGCATATTCAATATTACGCCTACCTTGAACCAGAATCACCCATTTCGTACCAGGCCCATTGTTTACTCGATTTTTCTCGGTTTATCACCCCTCTCTGTTCGCCGCCGTATCGCCACCCTTTCTCTCTTTCATAAACTTTTTCATTCTTCTCTCAATGCAGCTCCTTACATCCTCCCCCCGACATACATTTCACACCGCCCAAGCGATCCACTTCAAGTGTCCCGTTATCGCAACAGAACTGCCACTTTTCCCGCTTCTTTTATTCCCCGCGCCGTCAAGGATTGGAACGACCTTCCCTGCTCCATGGCATCAACCACCTGCCCATCATCCTTCGCGACAAATGTTACAAATCACCTGTGCTGCGAAAACTAACGTGTTCAAATGTTCTCTTTTCCTGTGTATCCAACCCTTATGTGATACACCCCAGTGGAGTCCTTAAAGAAATAAAAATGAATGAATAGATGAATGAATGAATGAATGAATGAATGAATGAATATATGGGAAACTGTAAGTAATTGTTCGACTGGAATTGATTGCAAGGTAAACAACAGTTTCAATCGGTGCTCTCTGCACAGTATTCGTGAACAAATTTCTGGAGACTGCACTGAACGCACACCTAAGATATCGCGAACGAAGTTCTGGTACTTTGAATCAAATTCACCTAAAGCATGTTGACAAATATTAAGCTCTCATAGTTTTTTTTTCATTCGTACTAAAATATTACCTATCTCAGATAAGTGTGTAACGCTGTCATCAATACAATCAAGAAATGCTTCATATATAAACAGTTGGTTGAAAGCATTTTAGAAAAAAATATTAAAATGAATTGAAGAAGCCATTCTGTGCCAGGAGACTCTATAAAGTTGCACTGAAACATGCTTTACTGCTAGGTGGATAGAAAGGTTAAGCGTTTCGAACAAGTCCTTACTCAGTGATCGCTTAGATTTTTGTGCTCATTTTTAAGATGTATACACTGTCTTCACTTGTTTTTGACGTTTCCTTTGTGTATGTACAAGTTAAGTATACAATAAACTTCCCATTCTCAATCGTAGTTTGAAAATTCATAGCTAATTTTTTGCGTGGCCCGTGGAACGGATTTTAAGCTCTCACATAGTAGAATACTTAGTACTCTGAGTCGTTAACCACTTATTCAAAACACACATGTGCCCTTATTTCTTGAATGTTATGAAACTTTTGTTTCGTGTACGCAGTGTAAATAAACTTTTTCTAAAGAGGTTGGTTCACCTGCAAAGGTTTTTGAGTTTGCTCAACACCTCGTGATTTCCCTGTGGCTTTACGGAGCGGTTGTTGTTCTGGCGTATTTTCTGTCGATGCGGTCTCATCAAGTGTGGGGCCCACGGCAGGGCTTTCAGCTCACCCGTAGTAGACTACTGAGTACTCCAAAATTTTAATCACTTTTTATTGCGATAGCCATTATGTGGACACTCTCGGCGGCTGGATTATGCCACTGGCGTTGGCGTCACTCACCTTAAGTGCCAACCACTGGCACACGTATGCACGCGCCTACGCGTCAAAAGCGTCTAGTCGCGCCTGTGGAGGAAAAGGGCGCGCAACTACTGGCACGCGTTGACCGCGTTGACGCCCACGCGTCCAAGACGGATGCGCAATGTTGCTTGATCTTTTGGCTTAGAACTGTCCAACTTCAGCACAAAACGGCACGTTCTCAACTGGAGCGGGAATTTATGTTTTAGAGGATATCAGAACACGTTAACAAGTGGATAGTGCATCAACCACCGCAGTTTAGACTATTTTACAAGTAATTGACGTTTCAGTGCCCAAAGTAACTACAGCGGTATGCACCAGAAAACAACATCAGTGCGTGCGCCGCTCTCGCGAATGAACATTCGCGTCTAGCATGCTGTACGTCTATCATAGGCGTGCGCAGGGTTCTCCTTAAGGACGGGGGGGGGGCAAAAGTTTGTCTCAGTGCCCCTCCCCATAGCTGACTTAATGTTAATATATGGAGTTGACATTGAGCTCTCCCCCCCCCCCTATTCTCTGCGATGAATGAGGCGTGGCTGCCTTCCTGATCAGGGTTACAAACCACCGGGTTTCTGTACTTGCACTACCAAAGTTACTAACAATATCTTGCATATGCTGGTACCTCAGTATATTTACACAACATATTTTATATCAGTCGACTTAATAATCACGCCTGCAACTTCATGATCTGACAGATTTAAGTCAGTCATAAGACTACAATTTAGGCCAGAGTAGCAGGCTTTCGGCTGACGTGTGTTCGAAATATCCTCTAATGCAACAAAGCACACCTGGTTTTTATTGATACAACTGATATTGGCCATAGGATAGGAATCAAATACTGCATAGAATGCCTTCGGGCATTTTCCATAGTCGAAATGTGCTCTAATGCAACTAAGTGTGCCTGACACTTCATGATGTGACAGATATCGGTCGTAATATTGCAACTGACCCCTGTCTGGAAAACTTCTGGGCGTTGTCTTTAGTCAAAGTATACTCTAAAACGACACCCAACTGTTCGTGAAGTCACATATATCAGTCATAATATTAGAACTGAAACCTTAATGCAAGCCTTCTGGACGTTGTCTTTTGTCAAAGTATTCTTTAAAACGACAGACGACACCAAACTGTTCATGAAGTCACAGATATCAGTCATAATATTAGAACTGAAACCTTAATGCAAGACTTCTGGACCTTGTATTTAGTCAAAGTATTCTCTAAAATGACAAATGACACCCAATTGTTCATGAAGTCACAGATAGCGGTCATAAATATTGGAACTGAACCCTGTATGGGAGACTTCTGGACGTTGTCTTCAGTCAAAGTATTCTCTAAAACGACAAGCGACACCCAACTGTTTATGAAGTCACAGATATCGGTCATAATATTAGAACTGAAACCTTAATTCAAGACTTCTGAACGTTGTATTTAGTCAAAGTATTCTCTAAAATGACAAACAACACCCAACTGTTCATGAAGTCACAGATAGCGGTCATAAATATTGGAACTGAACCCTGTATGCAGGACTTCTGGATGTTTTCTTTAGTTAAAGTATTCTCTAAAACGACAAGCGACACCCAACTGTTTATGAAGTCACAGATATCGGCCATAATATTAGTACTGAAACCTTAATGCAAGATTTCTGGACGTTGTCTTCAGTCAAAGTATTCTCTAAAACGGCAAGCGACACACAACTGTTTGTGAAGCCGCAGATATCGGCCATAATATTAGTACTGAAACCTTATTGCAAGCTTTCTGGACGTTGTCTTCAGTCAAAGTATTCTCTAAAACGACAAGCGACAACCAACTGTTTATGAAGTCACAGATATCGGTCATAATATTAGAACTGAAACCTTAATGCAAGGTTTCTGGACGTTGTCTTCAGTCAAAGTATTCTCTAAAACGACAAGCGACAAACCAACTGTTTATGAAGTCACAGATATCGGTCGTAATATTAGAACTGAAACCTTAATGCAAGATTTCTGGTCGTTGTCTTCAGTCAAAAGAGTCTCTAAAACGACAAGCGATAACCAACTCTTTATGAAGTCACAGATATCGGTCGTAATATTAGAACTGAAACCTTATAGCAAGACTTCTGGACGTTGTATTTAGTCAAAGTATTCTCTAAAGTGACAAGCGACACTCAACTGAAAGTCACAGATAGCGGTCATAAATATTGGAACTGAACCCTGTTTGGAAGACTTCTGAACGTTGTCTTTAGTCAAAGTATTCTCTAAAACGACAAGCGACACCCAACTGTTTATGAAGTCGCAGATATCGGCCATAATATTAGTATTGAAACCTTAATGTAAGATTTCTGGTCGTTGTCTTCAGTCAAAATAGTCTCTAAAACGACAAGCGACAACCGATTATTTATGAAGTCACAGATAGCGGTCATAAATATTGGAACTGAACCCTGTATGGAAGACTTCTGGACGTTGTCTTTAGTCAAAGTATTCTCTAAAACGACAAATGACGCCCAACTCTTCATGAAGTCAGATATCGGTCATAATACTGGAACTGAACCCTTCAAGGAAGGCAGCCAAAATGTTCTTCAATGCCATAAAACACACCCGTCACATCATGATGCAACAAATATTAGTGACCAGATTGGAACCGAGCACAGCGTGGAACACTTTCGGATGGTATATTTATTTATTTTCAAATACGTTCGCTCCCTGTGAGGCTACTGCAAAAGTGGCGTACATATATACAAAATGAAAGGATTTAAACAGTAATATCACATTAAGTAAACAAATATCACTACCCTTGAGTGCACCCCTGTAATAAATGAGAGAAATAGGACATTATTATAATACAAGTGCCTCCAAAAAGTCAGACACACTGGTATTAGGAATCAAACCAAGTACTTCAATCCAGTGTTTGATAACTTTATTTGAACGTGTTAGAGATCTCTACAAATGACTTTTAAGCTGGGTGGTGATTGCAGATCAGTGCTGTGTTGAAGACTTCAGCACTTTGCTGGTAGTTTAAATATCCTTTAACATCTACAAAATGCACCTGACACTTCTTGATAAGACAGACAATGGTTTTGAGATTACAGCCAAGCACTGTGGCTTTCACATGTCATCAATTGTCAAAATACCCTGTAATACAATAAAGCATGCCAAAAATTTTTGATGGGACAGATACCGATCAAACGATTACACCAGAGCACCGTACAGAAGTTTTGGCAAGTTTTCCAACAGAACTAAACTGAATATGCTTAAGTGCATGCGTATATATAATCCAAGTTAATGCATATACTAAAAAACTGAACAGAAATGAAGGACTCCTTGGAAACACATACAAATATTCAATGTTCGGAACCATCGAATATCTTCAGCTCGTTACAGTCTGGAGGAACAGATAAATACATGCACAGCTTTGAAAGGTCTCATAAGTCACATGAGGTACTTTTTGCATTTCTCCTATACATGCAGTACCATACTAGTGCACCTTCATTCATTCTGTGCATACATGTGGTGATCTTCTTTTCCAACAATCGTGTCATCGTGCTGCTGATTTCAAATCAGGTGCTTCTCACAAGGTTTTCATTTATATGTCCAGCTGTAAACAGAACGCGCGTTCGTTATAGTAAACTGTAAAACGAAGGAGAAGCGCCATTGTATGCCTATAGCTATGAGTATCAGAATGAACTATAAATTAAGAATGTGTGTGTTAGAATGCCTCCAAACAACGTATGTGCTACTGAGCGTGGCAGAGAAGCAGAAGAAGCGAGAAGTGAAATAGCAGGCAATACCAGCAGCACTTAATCTTGCAACTTTCTTTTTCGTTCACCACAGCAACGCACGCTCGAGTTTCTGTCTTATACGTGAATGGAAATGAGACCGCTGACAGCTCAATGTGTCAGCGTCGCTGGTACCCGACACGTAGTCACATCTCACTGCTACCAACCAGCGCACGCTTGTTATTAGCTTGGCAACACACGAAAACGATTAGAACCGAAGCCAAAGAATGTTTCCGCGTCATACAATTCGCGAATACACCTATATAAGTACGTACGTTTTCACATCACGGAAATGTGTTGGCTAGTGCGAGGTTCGCTTTCAGGGATGATGAATACCGATGTTGAAAACAAACACAGTGCAGGTAAAAACTCCTCCGTATGAACTACGCGATATTTCAGGCGTCGTATATGGCGTCTATGTTGCGACGGAAACTACCGTAGAGTTTTTTTCAGCCGATGTGCCTCGCATGTGCTGGTTCATACGAACTAGATGGTAGAGGCCTGCGCTGTATGCAGATGACACCGATCTGAATTGCCTCCGCGGTACACGAGGGCTCACGCTCAAACCTTCGAACCTCCGAAGTCTGTTTACACTCGTTTTTAGCACAGAAAGTCACAGATCAAAGCACAAGAACACCGACATGCTCCTTTCGCTCGGCCGACGATCGCACACGGGACCGGCGCTAGCATAGCCGGCCGGCATTCGCTGGATTTGTCGGTGTCGCTCGAACTCGGCACGAAACCACGTCACGCTGGTAGTACTCGCAGTCGTTTGTCGTTTTGTTGTCGTTCTAGATTACGAAGCGGTCATTCAGGAACGTTTCGAGTAGTTTTCATGCTTGCTTTCAACACTCGGCTGTGCCTTCGAAGCGGCGGCCATTAGGCACAGCATTCGGAGTCATCGCGGCCTCTGGTTGGTTGGCGCCGCTGTACGCGTGGTGACGTAGCGTACGCGAGGAGAAATATCAAGCCCGGCTAGATCCCTCGCGCCTGCTCGCGTATGCTCCTCCGAAGCCGACGCCGAGAGGCGCATTTGACGCTTTTGACGCGTAGACGCGAGCATACGCGTGCCAGTGGTTGGCACTTTATATTCTTAACACCTGCCACACCTCCCCCCCCTCCCCGGCTGTAATCGTCGTTTTGGACAGCAAACCGCTCCTTCGAAAGAAGTCGTCCAACGTATGGTAAGACTTTTACGTGCATGAGCAATCACAAGGCTATTGAGGGCATGACTGTACACCACCCTTCTTGGGCTTAACGTCGTAACAGTAGACAATTAACATGTATGAATGAAGTGAAATTTTCGTGGTAGTGTGGGGTTTCCTGCGCGCGTGCGCGCTCATTGAAAGTTGGTGTCTTGAAACATCGGTCTAAACAGGCACCTTGTTTTGTTTTGTCTGGTTTTATTCTTTGTGGCGCTTTATTAAAATAACTAATTTGTTGCGAAAAGCAAAACTTCCAAATTTTAGGCGCCTCTCATTCCTCACTAGCCTCACGACGTTTGTGTTCTCTGGCGTTTTCGTTCACGTTAACTTTATGTTTCGTCTCACTTCCGAAGCGGTTCTCAGAGGCCACAAGGGAACAAGTGCGCTTCATAAAAGTGCGGCCGATTGCGGCAACGTTCTCCGCTTCCTTCAATGAAACCGTCCACTTTTCAATGAACTTTATTATTTTGCAAAAAAATGTCACAATGACGAATAGAAAAACTTGAGGTAATTAACGTAACAGTTTATTATCCCTTACCTAAAATATTCTTATGCTCTTTTATCACAGGTATCCTATATCGCTCCTAATTTGAACTAGAATCACAAATTTCCTACCATATTTGTGTTTAAAGCAAGCTTCGTAATATTCACCGAAATACACAGGAGTGACTACTAAAACAAAAGTTTTCAAAATATTCACAAAAGGACAAGTACATGTAAAGAAAAGCGCTCTGTCTTGGCTGGTGATTTCTTCGAGGTTTCATTGCATTTGCAATGTTCATCAGCGCACAACAATTGGGTCTGATCACCCAGTATGGTACAAGGTGTTACTTTTAGGTTGCACAATAAACAAACAATTTCAAACAATGAAGCAAGTGCTTAATTGTGTTTTTTATAGGAATATTTCCTCAATATTTCATGAGACCTGAGCTTTCGGAAACGTGTGGCAGCTCGACTACTCTGAAAACTGAGGAAGTGCGTAGCACGAGCACCCAGCGATTTCCGCTCATAATGATCCCGCTTTTCCGTTAACCAAACTGTCCCTGAAGTCAAGAGAGAGAGAGAATAAAATGAGGGAAAGGCCGGGAGATTAACCAGCAAATGGAGCATCCGGTTTGCTACCCTGCTCTAAGGGAATGGGGAATGGGGAAGAAAGATTGGAAAGAAAGTGAAGAGGGAAATAGACGCGCGCAAAAAAGGGGGGAGCGCGGCTGGGGTGCTATAGTCTATACAATAGGCCACTGCCACGCAAAAAGTTCAGTAAGGCCTTCACTGATTTTCTGAGAGCACACAAATCATGTCGCCTTTCAAGCACTGATTGTTCAGACAAAGGTCTGTCGTCTAGGCGAGCTAACGCAGCAGCAAGTTGCCGTCTTTGCACGCTGTAACGAGGGCAGTGACAGAGAACGTGCTCTATAGTTCCATCGCTGCCGCAATGACCGTAAGCAGCACTGTCTTCTATGCCGGTTCGGAAGGCGAAAGCTCTGGTGAAGGCGACACCAAGCCATAGTCGGCAAAGCACCGTTGTCTCGAGTCGAGAGAGTCCAGACGAAGGCCGGAGTCGACGAGACGTGTTCAGTCTATGCAGTCGCGTGTGCCGCAAGCACTCGGCGTTCCACGGGAATTTTAATTCTGCATTAGCTATTTTTTCGGATTGTCATTGCAGCATCATTCCTTGAAAATGGTATAGATTCTTCTCCACCATCTTGGTGTGCTGATCGAGCAGCTGCACCGGCAGGTTCGTTGCCCAATATGCCGCAGCGACTTCAAAGCCACTGAAAAGTGATTCTATGTCCTTCGTCGAAGAGGTGGTGAAGCAGCTCTTTAATTTCCAGCACTAGTTGTTCATGAGGTCCCCGGCGTAAGGCGAACATCAAACACTGTAGTGCTCCCTTAGAGCCTGTGAAAACGCTCCATTTCTTGGCTTCTTGGTGTTTAATGATTTTAACTGCGCTACGTAGAGCAGCAAGTTGCGCAGCTGTCGATGATGTCTGGTAGGGTAACCGAAACTTCACCGTTGTCGCTGTTACAGGAAAGATCACCGACCCTGCAGACCCATCCAGTTTAGTTGAAGTGTCAGTATATAGATGAGTATGCTCACTGTACTTCTCATATAACAAAAGAAGAGAAAGCTGCTTTAGCGCTGGAGACGAGAGCCGGGCTTGTGACCCTATGCCTGGAACCGTGAGTCCCACATTTGCATAAGTTATACTCCATGGGGGAGTTGAACTTCTGGATGGAGTTGTATATCCCGTAAGAATGCATGTGCAATATAACAAGACTGTCTGGCAAAATGGGGCATCAGGTCAGTCTTCTGGCAGTGAAACTAAATGATGGGCAGGGGCGCGAGTAAGATGCCTCACGTGTGCTCTGAGCACTTCCATTATGATATGCGTCTTGAGCGGGTAGTCATTAGCGATCTCGATTGTCTCAGCTGCTGATGAACATCGTGATAGCCGCAGACAAACTCGCAAAGCCATAGCCTGGATGCTTTCCAGAGTGCGAATGCTGGTTCTACAGGTATTGGTCAACACAGGCAAACTGTAGCGCCAATAGCCAAGAAAAAGCGTCTTGCACAATTGCATCATTGCATGTACTGAAGTCCCCCCGGTTTCTCCTCCAAGATACTTGAATAAGTTAGCAGTTTCTGTCAGCCTCTTCTTCAAGTGGGCCACATGTGAGCCCGAGCAGAGGCCCCAGCAATGAATACGCCTAGAAATATGTGCGTCCTGACATATGGTATGACTTGGCCGTCGACAGATATAGCGTATGGTCCCATTGGCTTTCGACTAAAAGCAATCAATGCGCATTTTGCTGGCGAGATTTTCAGACCCTGTTCCTTGAGGTACACTGATACCAACGTCACAGCTTTCTGAAGTCTTGCGCGTACCTGAGGTCTTGTCACGCCAGATGCCCAGACGCAGAGGCCGTCAGCGTACATGAATAACCTGACCACACTTGGTAGTTGTTCTACAAGACCAATGAGAACGAGGTTGAAGATGGTTGAACTCAAGACGCCACTTTGCGGAACTCCACGATGCGTTGGGTGTTGGGAGGTTTCATCACCTGCAGTTTTCACAAATAAGGTCCGCCCTTGTAAATAACTGCGTGTCCAACAATACAGTTGTCCACCTAGGCCCACTGACTCGATGGCTTTGAGGATGGCGTCATGCAGAACGTTGTCGTATGCTCCGTCTACGTCAAGGAACATGGCAGCAGATAGTCGTTTACATGCCTTTCGATGCTGGACATATGTGACGAGATCTATAACAATGTCGATTGAACATCGGTGACGACGAAAACCAGCCATGGCGTTCGGATATATCTCATAGTATTCCAGGTACCATTCAAGCCTGGCCAAGATCATTCTCTCTATTACCTTTCTTACGCAACATGAAAGTGCGATCGGACGGTAAGAGGTAATGCCCAGGGGAGATTTGCCAGGCTTAAGAATCGGCACCAAGCGGCTAATCTTCCAATTTTGCGGAACGACGCCAGCTTGCCAGGAATCGTTGAAGATGTTAAGGAGTGCTTCTCGTGCCCGTTTACCAAGGTTACACAGCATCCTGTATGAAATGTCATTCGGGTCAGTGGACAACGACTTATTACATAAGACGAGCGCCGCATCGAGCTCCTCTGATGTAAACGGTAGATCCATGCGCAGGTCCCGTGAGTAAGGAACATGATTCACTGTATGTGGGCTTGTGTACGTTGTCTGGCCTACGGTCATTGCGCAGAAATATTCTGCTACCTCAATTTCGTGCCGGCGGTGAAACCGTGCAAGGGCTTTGAAGGAAAAGCACTGCTCTGGAACAGAATGTAGGCCTCGCACAATTCTCCATATCTGAGACAGTGGTTAATGAGGATCTAGCGACGCACAGAATTTCCTCCATCGTTAGGTGTCTAATTTGTTGAGGCGCCATTGTATCTTCTTTTGGATTCGCCGGGCTGTTTGTAGATCGTCTGTGGAGTTGGTGCGTCGGTATCGTCTTTCGATAAAGTCAATGTTTTCAGTTAGCGTGTAGCCTTTCTCCGGCATGAGCAGAATCTTGTTCGGCAGATTTGCAAGCACGTTGTGCGACGTGTGCAACACTTTTTGCTGCGCATTATTGACTTTCTCCTTGCTAAGGCGGTTGAAATACGTGTCGTCTACAGCGAGTTCCCTCCGGTGTTTTCTCCCGCGAGATGTAGCAACGAAGCGCTCACGAAGCGCAGGAGGATAGATGTTCACTTGCGAGCAGGTACAGTGGCGCCCTCTTTCGCACGTTGCTGGAGTCAGCTGCGTAATTCCGAAACATTTTTTTGCCATTTTGAGGTGACTACTTCCATTACTTTGTTGTTATTTTATCTAGTTATAGTATTTTAGACCTTGATCATTCATTTTACCTAGCTTGCAGCATTTCTGGCCTTGGTATGCCTGTTTTGATCACTCTACTCTAACGCCACGTTAGATAAATGGACGGATGACCAGCCGGATTCACAATGTCCTCGTCACCTAAAGAAAAAAGCGGCAGATCGTGTTAATGCGAAACAATCAGTGAACAGCAGCTTATGACGTATTTAGTGCTTCAAGTCAAGTCTAAAGATGTCTATCGACGTCTTCGTGTGAATTGGTCAGGTTGGCGGTAATCAGAAGCAGACCATGCACGACAGGTACTCTGATGCGTAAATGTTACCTCATGGCCTGATGGAACTTTGGCAGTCACGCTGCAGCGAGGACATGTGTTCATGGCGAAGATGCCGAGGCTGCAGTGTTCTGATACACTCAAATGAAGCAGCTGCTGCACGCGTTCTTGGACGACGCTTAATTTCAGCTGGCAGCATCGTAGTTGTAGATATGCGATATTTACTAGATTCATATAGAAGGAGATGGCCAACACTGCTTCTACAGCAGGTGTTGCCTTGACGCGATGCTAGATAGGGTTTATTATTTTTTGAAACACTGAAGTAATGACGTGACTCTACGGCAGAATACTCGATTACAATGCAGAAGTCTACATTTATCTTTTGGCCAATCCAGTGAACTTTAGTAATCTCTTCGGTCGGAATAACTAACTTATACACAACGACACTGATGCCGTAGTTTATGGCAACACGGGCTCCTTCAAGCGGTTGTGCCAACACTTTCTATGCGCTTCGCTGGTATACCATAT